>JABXJD010000215.1:285000-347500 GCA_013375575.1 Percina caprodes
GACAGGTTAGAGAGAGAGACAGGTTAGAGAGAGAGACAGGTTAGAGAGAGACAGGTTAGAGAGACAGGTTAGAGAGAGAGACAGGTTAGAGAGAGAGACAGGTTAGAGAGAGAGACAGGTTAGAGAGAGAGACAGGTTAGAGAGAGACAGGTTAGAGAGAGAGAGACAGGTTAGAGAGAGAGACAGGTTAGAGAGACAGGTTAGAGAGACAGGTTAGAGAGAGAGACAGGTTAGAGAGAGAGACAGGTTAGAGAGAGACAGGTCAGCGCTCCATTAGACCAGAACCAAGCTGTGAGAGAGTGATGTAATGCCCCCCCCCTCCTTTCAGGGTGGAGCCTGCTGGAGTCAGATGGTTGACACCAGGTCTGAGGAAGTGTAAGTGTGTTTTTAATTTCATTCATCAGACTGTGACATCATCATTCAACCCTGTGATGTCATCCCCAGAGAGCTGATTGGTTAATAACTGCAGCTGTGTTGTGTCTCGTTGTCTCCGTCAGATTCCTGTGAACTCACAGTCGACATGAACACGGTGGACAGGAGACTCAAACTGTCTCACAACAACAGGACGGTGACACGGGTGGAGGAGGATCAGCCATATCCTGGTCATCCAGAGAGGTTTAAGACCTGGTCTCATCAGCTGCTGTGTAGAGATGGTCTGACTGGTCGCTGTTACTGGGAGGTCCAGACCAGAGGAGGAGGGGTTGTTATATCAGTGAGTTACAGAGGAATCAGGAGGACAGGAGACAGGGTTGACTGTGTGTTTGGATGTAATGATCAGTCCTGGTGTCTGGAATGCTCTGATGATGATCGTTACTATGTCCTTCACAATGACGAACAAACATCCGTCTCCGTCCCCCGTGTCTCTGATAGAGTAGCAGTGTATGTGGACTGTCCTGCTGGATCTCTGTCCTTCTACACAGTCTCCTCTGACTCACTGATCCACCTCCACACCTTCAACACCTCATTCACTCAGACTCTCTATCCTGGGTTTGGGTTCTGGTTTCCTGGCTCCTCAGTGTCTCTGAGTCCTGTGGAGGACGGAGAGTCTCCTCCTGTCTCTCACTGCTGATCAGCTGAGTCTGGACAGGACCCCCCTTCCAGGAATATGTCAGTTTATTGTTATGAACTAATGAATGAACTTTGTATGAAATAATCCAGGATGATTGAACAGATTCCTCGTGAACGTTGTGATCTTCTTCCAGTAAAGTTGATAAAGTTTATTATTTCATGGATTTCTCTAATTTCAGCGTGACAGTTATGTCGTAAAGCGTTTGAATCTGAGCGTGAGACTCAGATCAGGGAGGACCAGCGCTGCTGGGTCTCTGGAGGGAAGCAGCTCCTGCTCAGCCTGGGGGGGTAATAATGTGTATCTTTACTTCTTAACGCACATCTAGAAGATTCTCTCTCTCTCTCACATCAGTCACTTCTTTTAAAGCCGTCCTCCTCACGTTATTTCCAGAAAAACAGCGTCGCATTTGAAGTCTAATCTTTCTTTTCTTTTGGAAAACTGTAATTAGAATAGAAAATAGAAGAAAAAACACACCTGCATGCGGGCTTTAGAAGTAAAAAAATGTCTTTCGGGCTTTAGGAGAAGAAACGCTGCAGAGTGGACTCGGGATGCAGCGGCTCCGTCAGAACAGTGAAATAAAAATAATGTATCATGGAATATTTCATTGTCTAATAATTGTAAAAAAAATACTTATTACTTCACGGATTTCACCTCACGGGTTCTTTTTGGAATGTAACCCCGTGAAAAACGAGGGTTCACTATATATATATTAATACATATATATAAATATATAGATATATATATATAGATATATATATAGATATATATTAATATATAGATATAGAGATATATATAGATATATATATATAGATATAAATATATCTATATATAGATATATATATCTATATATAGATATATATATCTATATATAGATATATATATATATATTAATATATCTATATATATATAGATATATATTAATATATAGATATAGATAGAGATATATATAGATATATATAGATATAAATATATCTATATATTGATATATATATATCTATATATAGATATATATTAATATATCTGTACATATAGATATATATATAGATATATATTAATATATCTATATATATATTAATATATATATATTTATATATATATTAAGATATATTATTATATATATAGATATGTATTATAATGTTTATTCATTTATTTTTTAGGCCCTATTGTACATTTGGGGGGGGGATAATTTGACTAAAATGTGTTTGTCTTTGTACATATAATATATTTGAATAATAATTTGACTAAAATGTAAAATATCTCCAGTTTGTCTTTGTACCTTTTTGTAATCCTTTGAATCATAAACAGATGAAAAAGTGATTTCTAAGCATCTTTAAAGTTGTGGATCTTGGTGTGGACGGCCCTTCTCCACCATGATGATGGGGGTCATTGTTATTCCTTCCTTCCTTTCTGTAGGACCTTGTGGGGGGGCGCGTTGCACAGCACCTATGACTCAGCGGTCCATCGAAGATAAAACATACACTGAAATGTCCCCCTTGTCACAGACGGGGTCCTGTAGAACTTTTTATCCCCGGAGACGGTGGAAAGTATCTGGATCTGAACGATATTATGCTGAATCAGACTTGGCCAACGATGCGCCGCTGGGCCTTATCAATCACCCTCAGACCTGCGGTCCCCTGGTCTCAGACCTGCGGCCCCCTGGTCTCAGACCTGCGGCCCTCTGGTCTCAGACCTGCGGCCCCCTGGTCTCAGACCTGCGGCCGCCTGCTACTTGCCGGTGGGCCTTATCAATTACCCTCAGACCTGCGGTCCCCTGGTCTCAGACCTGCGGCCCCCTGGTCTCAGACCTGCGGCCCCCTGGTCTCAGACCTGCGGCCCCCTGGTCTCAGACCTGCGGCCCCCTGGTCTCAGACCTGCGGCCGCCTGCTACTTGCTGGTGGGCCTTATCAATTACCCTCAGACCTGCAGCCCCCTGGTCTCAGACCTGCAGCTGCCTGGTCTCAGACCTGCAGCCCCCTGGTCTTAGACCTGCGGCCGCCTGGTCTCAGACCTGCAGCCCCCTGGTCTCAGACCTGCGGCCGCCTGGTCTCAGACCTGCGGCCCCCTGGTCTCAGACCTGCGGCCCCCTGGTCTCAGACCCGCGGCCCCCTGGTCTCAGACCTGCGGCCGCCTGCTACTTGCCGGTGGGCCTTATCAATCACCCTCTGACTACAATCTTCGATCAATGCGACGTTATTTTGGGGGATAGATTGATCTCCCGATCAAGTGCCACACCCCCCTACCGTGTCATGAGTGAGACCCTACTCAACTCTTCAGGAGCTACGCTAGCGAGTCAGTTCTCAGCCGGTCTTTGTTACAAAGACACCGCCGGGGCCGTAGACTTTAGAGTGATCGACAGTGGTCCCGACAGAGGGTTAAACAAGAGAGACGCTTTCACCGCTAATCCACGGGGACTACACCTGACTGGTCCTCTCCACGGGGATTTCTTTTTTTGCGAGAGACTTTTGCTGAACTCTGTTGATCTGAGAATTAAACGTTCTGTCTAATGGTGCTAATGACTCCACGTCCCGTCTGACAATACTGGGGGCATCTCTGTTTGCCCAAAAAGTGTCAGTAGCCCCAGCCGTGCGATTGGGTCACGCAGCAGCCTTAATGAACGGTAACGCTCTCTACCCGGTCTCACGGTCAACGTACAAACAGACTCGCTACCGGCAAACTGGAGAAGATGCCTCCAGGAGAATCTTTTTCTAGGGGCTATGCCTAAATATCTAGTTTTAAGTATGGTGCACCACGAAGCTTTCACCGGGAGAAGAGACCTGTCCCCCTTCACTTTTATACACAGTGATGTAGAGGATCTAGGTCTCTGTCAGGATGGTAAACAGGTTCCAGCCGAGGCCTTTCAACCTCAGTTTAACAACGGACCGTCTGTTAGAGAGTTTTACATGTTCCTGGCTACGGGGGGGACATCTAAAGGATTTACCGTTGAGAATAGACCGGCAGGAGTTTAACAACGGCTACTCTCTGTTTGGGTTTAATCTGTCACGCTGATGACGACGATGTATTGTTCCCATATCCAGCGGTAATCTAAGATTGGAGATGAGATTCAGAGCAGTCTTACCTCAAACCACTACTCTCATCGTCTATGATTGGTTCAAAAAGACAGGTGCTTGTGGATTATTACTCATTTGAAAAAATCTGGCTAATCTTCAGATTGAGAGTATTTTGAATGGTTTGCTGGGAGATGTATTTTGCGGTGTGTGGGCCTGTGACCTATGACCCTCGCTGAATCCATCCTTTAGAACCCCGCCTACTTTACAGTCAGCACACACCTGGGGACCCTGGTTAGCTTTAACCCTACAAAGGCAGGTGAACACACCTTTCTGGACTCTTACGGATTTCCTCCAGACTTTGATCACTATCCCTCAAGCATCTTACAGGTTTTAGAAAACCGTTCTCAAAACATCAACTACCACAACGGTCAGCTGCAACAGCCCTCGTCAACCGTTTGTGGGCAACGCTGCATCTATTATCTCCGTCAACGGGCCCGTGGATCATCTTACCAACAAACGCTGTCTTTGTACAGCGACCATGTGATAAAGATGATCAGATGGTAAACGACTTTGGGAGAAAACACCGTCTCAAAAATAAAACCAACGTCGTCCCGAAACAGAAGAACTGCTCTCTACAGAGGTTTAAAGACAATAAGAGATAATATGAATATACGGAAACTTTTTGGTTAATTGTAGTTTATTGTTGAAAAAGATTGTACGCAAACATATGCTCAATAAAATAACCTTTATTAATGAATTTGAAGTTGTGCGTTACATTTATTTATGGTGAAATACCGATCAAGTGGGTGACAGAATAGTTTCTTCTTCCTCTTTCTATGACTCGTGTTTCTTTTCCAAACGTGACGTTTTGGTCGTGGTGCGTAGCCGTCTCCAGGGAGCTTACTGGGCGCCAACTTGGACGTTTTCACAGCAGAAGAAGGGATGTTCCAGTCAGCCAGGGTATTCAGCAGTTAGGACCGACCCCTGGTCTTATTCACTAAGGGGGTCTGTGCTGATTCATTATCTGAAACTGAACATTATCTGACTGAAAGTGTAACAGTTACACTCCAGATATCTGGTGGTGGGCTGAACCATTTGTGTTAATTATATCGATATTATTCTGCTTATTTCTACTTCAACAGATTTACTTATTTTGGCTGTTTTGATCTTTGAATTTACTACTCACCTGAGTGTATTTAGTAGTGGTATGTTCCAGTCCCAGGGGCTTCACCTGAGTGTATTTAGTAGTGGTACGTTCCAGTCCCAGGGCTTCACCTGAGTGTATTTAGTAGTGGTACGTTCCAGTCCCAGGGGCTTCACCTGAGTGTATTTAGTAGTGGTACGTTCCAGTCCCAGGGGCTTCACCTGAGTGTATTTAGTAGTGGTACGTTCCAGTCCCAGGGGCTTCACCTGAGTGTATTTAGTAGTGGTACGTTCCAGTCCCAGGTCTCCTTGGAGCTTGGAAGCCAGACCACATCACCCCTGTTCCTGCCTCTCTTCTCTGGCTCCCAGTTAATTTTAGGATGGATTTCAAGGTTTTTGGACCCGTGTCCCCCCAACACGGAGATATTAATATGCTGGAGATGTTGTGAGGACGTGGAGGAAGCTGTCAGCAGCCTGGAGGCTGTCGGCTCTCTGCATCAAACACCATGACAGCACACAGCAGCACTGCTGCAGCTTTGGTCCTTCACTTCATCTCAGAGGACCAGATTCTCACAGCTCCATCACCTCCACCTGCTGCTCCACATCACTACATCACATCCAGATGAAGGATGTAGTATTACCTCATCACTACATCACATCCAGATGAAGGATGTAGTATTACCTCATCACTACATCACATCCAGATGAAGGATGTAGTATTACCTCATCACTACATGACATGGAATAAAGGCCCCTTTACACAGTGGGATGAGTGTGGAAGATAAAAACTTAGAAATGAAACAACTAGAAGCTGGAACATGTTTTAATGTGTCCAGATGTTTGGTGCTCTGCTTGGAGTTCCTGCTGACGTCACCAGAGGGCGTGTGTGTGTGTGTGTGTGTGTGTGTGTGTGTGTGTGTGTGTGTGTGTGTGTGTGTGTGTGTGTGTGTGTGTGTGTGTGTGTGTGTGTGTGTGTGTGTGTGTGTGTGTGTGTGTGTGTGTGTGTGTGTGTGTGTGTCTGCTCCTCTGATCTCTGTTGTCAGAGTTTCTGGTTCTACAGGATTCTTTCTGTCTCCTCCCCCGATGAAGCTGAAACAGGTCTGTTGTGTTGCTGTCAGAGACAAAGGTTTCTGTCCACACACACGATAAGATGTCTCGGGGTCACAGAGGTCTTCCAGGTGGAGCTGCAGCGTGAGAAACCGTCCAATCAGAGCAGTCGAGGACGTAAGTCTTTCACTTTTTCATTTTCATGTTGTGTTGAGTTCAGGGATCAGGGAGTCTGTCATAGTGTGTTGCGTTCAGGGACCAAAAAGCCTTTCATACTGTGAGTTCAGGGACCAGAGAGTCTGTCATGTTGTGTTGTGTTCAGGGACCAAAGAGTCTTTCATATTGTGTTCCACTCAACGTGTGGAAAGGCCCTTGTGTTGCATTCAGGGGACAAAGGAAAAACAAAATACACACACTGACAACAACAACCACAGTCACATTGAGGGAAGAACCAAAGCTCTTACTGTGAAAGTTACTATGAACGGTGTGTGTGTCTGTGTGTGTCTGTGTGTGTGTGTGTCTTTGTGTGTGTGTGTGTGTGTGTGTGTGTGTGTGTGTCTGCTCCTCTGATCTCTTTTGTCAGAGTTTCTGGTTCTACAGGATTCTTTCTGTCTCCTCCCCCCTTTCAATTTTTCATATTGTGTTGAGTTCAGGGACCATAGTTTGTCATATTGTGTTGAGTTCAGGGACCAGAGAGTTTGTTGTGTTGAGTTCAGTGACCAGAGAATCTGTCTCATATTGTGTTGAGTTCAGGAACCAAAATAGCTTGTCATATTGTGTTGAGTTCAAGGACCAGAGAGTCTGTCTGTTTTCTCTCCACGTCAGTTATCTGCTGCTACTTCACTCTTTGCTGTTAGTACTTTTACTGCAGTAACATGCATGTACTTGCTGTAATCTCAGAAGGAAAACTTGTTATTGTCCATTTATCTGACAGCGTGTCACTCTGCACATTCACAGTTTACACAAAGTATGACTCAGCAGTAAAACATGATGTCATGGTCCAGATGAAACTTTAAAGGAGTTCAAACCAGCTCGGGGGAATAAAGTTAGACTACATTGGGGGAGGGGATAAAGTTAGACTACATTGGGGGAGGGGATAAAGTTAGACTACATTGGGATTGGGGGGGGGGGATACATTTAGATTACATTTTGGCGAGGAGGAAACTGGCATGTCCGTTTTCAAAGGGGTCTGTTGACCTCTGACCTCCAGGTATCTGAATGAAACAGTTCCTGTGGGGGGAGCCTTCTCTTCAGACACGCCCACTCTGTGATAATCCATCCAGTTATTATCATCAGCTGATGACCTGCAGGCCTGTCTGCTCTCACGCAGCCTTGTTGGCTGGAAACTTGGTGTGCATCTTTTCAGTGTAGCTGCTCTTCCTCCTCCTTTTCTTCCGCCTCCTCCTTCTCTTCCTCTTCCTCCTCCTCCTCCTCCTCTTCCTCTCATCTCTTTAGTCTGAGTGTTTCTGGTTCTCCAGGATTCTTTCTGTCTCCTCTTCCTCCTCATCTTCCTCTTCCTCTTATCTCTTTAGTCAGTGATTCTGGTTCTCCAGGATTCTTTCTGTCTTTCTCCTCCTTCTCCTCCTCCTTGTCCTCCACCTCCTCTTCCTCAATGTGGAGACAACATGACAACTATTTTATTCTCTAAATAAATCAACTAATATGGAACTGCGTCACTGTGAGCTGGCTCTCCTCCAACAGGAACTTGTGTGTGTGTGTGTGTGTGTGTGTGTGTGTGTGTGTGTGTGTGTGTGTGGCATTTAATTTTTGATGCAACCTGGTGTTCAAACTCAACAACATGTTATCTGTAGAGTCTGTCGTGGAAGTTTTTGTCCAGAGAGAAAGGAATCTGTTGAAGTGAGACTCTGTTGAACCAGAATGAAGACCGGCTGCAGACTGGATCCAGGTCTGGTCTCGCTGAAGGGTTGATTGGTTTCTGCAGAGAACCATCAAATGACAAGAACGCTTTTCACAAAGCACACACCAGCTACAGAGTGACCAGCGTCTTGAGACGATACACAGTATTCTCTGCCTTGTAACCCGCCCCCCCAGAGAAAAGTAGACCTTGTTTGGAAACCAGTCTAATCTTAGTAATTAAAACTAATCTTCCCAGGCAGACTCGTTGGAGCTGGTACGTCTTTTGCTTCTGTCCTTTGTGTCAAGATTCTTTACCGGTCATTCTATCTTAGCTGAAAAAGAACATCTTGTGTCTCTAGATAGGCCTGTGGCCCTGACCTGGGACGTGGTAGCATAAACATTTATCCTGGGACAACTGCCCTCTTCCTGCTTTTGTCGAGAGCTGTTGTGTTTTTCCTACTCTCCCTTCTTATCTTGGTTTGCTCCCATTTCTGTCTACTTTGTTGTGTGGAACTTTTTCTCTTTTCTCTTCTGTCCCCCACTGCTTGCTGTTTTCCTGGAAACATTCAAGATGGAATTGATTAACTGGTCACTCAGCGCTATTGACAAGATTTTCTCACTCAAGCATGCTTCACCGGGGGAGCCGAGCTGCCCCAGAGGAACATTCCCTGCAGGCTACGCTCGCAATTTGTGGAAGAATTGGCAAGCGGTCTGCTTGGACGTGTTAATAGTGGAGTACATTGAGGACATATGGATAATTGGAATTCTGTTGGTGGGTTTCCTAATATTCAGCCTTGGGATCTCCCTGACCTATCGGAAAATTGGCAAGACAGCCGCCAGAAAATTTACCCACAAGCTGTCTGGGGAACTTAAAGAGTGCTTACATGGAGTGAACAAGAGGCTGAAGGTTTTACATCAGAGGGCTGATCAGAACGGTGAACTGTCTCGTAACATCTCAGACCTGTCTGAAGAAGCGCAGAGGGGGATTGATAGCATCGGAGGTCAATCGGTGGAGTTGCTTTGGGTAACCGCCGGACTGGCAGTGAAGGTAGAAGGACTGTTGAAATTACTACATGAACTGGATGCACGTATGTCGCTGAGGGTGTGAGAGATTGATTGACGGACATTGATTCGGACATTTTCTTATGCCCCTCCACCCTTCACCCGAGCGGAAAAACAACTTGCAGCTGGTCTTACTATTTTCTCCTGTGCACTGGCTTATCTCCTCAAGGACAAGGCTGACTTGAACTGAACTTTCTATCAACATAGACAGTCTGACGCCTCATACTTCACATACACAACTCATTATCTCACTCCACACCATACATGCCCCCCCATCCCTCCCCGCTTCCAACTGACTGCCTCTGTAACTTTTTTGTTTTTTCCACCCTCCCTAGTCACCTCAAAAAATCTCTTCATGTGACCACATATACTGTGCATTATGTTGTTATAAAGCTGGTTCTGATTCTGGTCTCTGATGTATCTAAAGTGAAGAGTGCGCATGCACTAACGTGCGTGCCTGTTGCAGTGCTCCGTCTCCGTCTTCTTACTGTTGGTGCTACTGTGACACCGAATTTCCTTTCGGGAATCAAAGTATTTCTGATTTTGTGGCATTTGTCCTTGGGGGAAAAATGCAAAGACAAACACTCGAGTTCTCCTTCAGGGAGGACTCACAAAGAGAGATTCAGAAGTCATCCACCCTGAAAAGCATTGGGAAGAATTATATGTATAATCAACACATGCATATTATAGAAGGACATATGAAATCATGTTTAAATGTAATTTTCCCATTACAAGTCCAATCCTGATCAGGACTCTGTCCAAACAGAGTTGGTGTAGACCTCTCTCAGCATCATGTAGTGCCACAGTGGCGAGAAAAAACTCCTCCATTCAGATATATTAATATGGAGTCTGGTCTCCATTAGAGGACAGAAAGAAAACATTAGTCCTGGAGTCTGGTCTCCATTAGAGGACAGAAAGATGACATTAGTCCTGAAGACTTGTCGCCATTAGAGGACAGAAAGATGACATTAGTCCTGGAGTCTCGTCTTTCCTAGGAGTCGTGAAACGTGGGATCCGCACCAGAGCTCTGTTTGTCCATTGCTGCCAACATACTTACCAAGGCACACACTTTAAGAGCAAATTGTCGAAAGGCCTTACTATCCCCAGTCCTAATGTTTGGCTCCTCCATTAACTTTGAGATGCGATAAAGTGCAAGCTGATGAGGTTGGCCATATATCTCTGTCAAAGACTCCATGTTATCAGAATATGGATCTTGGCTGTGACTGTAGGAATCAGCAATGAGCAAGGCTTCTTCCACTTTCAGGTGAGCAGTAGAATATGGAACTTGAAGCGCTCTGTGCCATCGGGAGAAAGTAGGTTGTCAAGAGCAATCTTAAGCCTTGTAGCCTCCCCCTTCTAAGGTGGTCTCGAGAAGGGGATACTCTCGGCTAGCTGACTGTCCCATCCTTTCCAGACCATGGGCAATGTCATCAACATCTCCTCATTCCCTTGCATGCTGTAGCTTGCCCTCAGTAGCTGTCGATCCGTATGGATACATCAGAGAACGTGGATCCTGTTGATGTCTTGGAGACGTCTCTGTGCACTATGAAATCGGCGAGCTCGATCTGGAGGGTAAGGCCCTGGAGTGATACGCTTGTTGCTCCTTCATTCTCTCTAGAATGTGCCTTAATAGTGTGTTCTCCTCAGCAAGAATGAGTAGACACCTTTCAAGACCAGTCACATCTGATCGACCCACCGTCTGAGTCTTCTTGTGTCATGGGTGGCTGACGCCCATCATTGGCCGACATGGTTATGGTTATTCTGTAGAACTTGCTATTCCGGATTGAATGACCATAAAAAGGATTGTGCATGTTTAGGGACTTAGTTCTTTAATTTCGGTAGCAACCTCCACAGGGTGTCCAATAAGAACACAGAAACAGGCGTGTTAATGTCGTTCAAAGATTTATTCTACATTTGAGTCTTCACACCCACAACACAGAATGGAGATAGGTCATACGGATGACAGTTTGCCAGCTTGTGTGTGGTTCTGAAATAGACAAAAGAAAAGCCTTGAATGTTCTATCAACACATGTCATTAGCATAGCTAACATCACTCCTTGGCCTGTTATGCTAATAAACAGTCAGAGGCTAATGTGGCTAACAATGGATTTAATCAGAAAGCTAGCATTTTAGCCAACTAGCATGTCCTAGCATGAACATTAGCACTGCCAAATTAGCACACTTTAGCTGATTATTCAGATAAACTTAAAGCGGTGCCTCTCTCCCACCATTAGATGCACACACACCAACTACATAAACTGTGAGGAGTGAACTCGCTGTTGCACATGTGTGAATGACTGGAAATGGAGAGTCCTAGCTCCTGCCACAGGCTTTATAACGCTAGGTGGCCAACTAAGTGCCTGATCAAAATAATGATAGGATCTGTCTAACATTGCCTGACGAAAATACAAGAGCATAACAAAAAGAACAGAACTGACTAAACACATAACTTAATTTAACTGATGGGCTTTTGTACACTCTCTTCCTAACAGGACCCATTAGAGACCAGACCCTGCTGGACATGAACCTGAACCCAGCTGTGTGTCCATGAAGAGTCACCGGTCCATGGAGACACCACAACTTTTAAAAACAAGGCGACCTGTAAGGGACATTAAAATGGAGAAAAGTGTGAGGGAGCGAATTGAAATTGAGGAGAGGAGAATTGAAATAGAGAGGAGGAGAACTGAATTGGAGAAGAGAAGACGGAGGTGAGTTGTTCTGAAACAACAAACTAGTCATGTTGTCTCATTGGGGGGGGGGGGTCTTCTTGTAGAGGGTCTCTGTGTTTCCAGCCCACGGTAGCCTGTTGTCCAGGTGAACTCTGGGATATCTAAGGACCTGTTTTTGCCTGGTATTAAAATCTGATCTGAGTGATCTCTCTACCTATGTATCTATAGTCTCCTACCAGACTCTGGTCCATTAGCCCAGTCCTACCAGACTCTGGTCCATTAGCCTGGTCCTACCAGACTCTTGTCCATTAGCCTGGTTCTACCAGACTCTGGTCCATTTACCTGGTCCTACCAGACTCTGGTCCATTAGCCTGGACCTACCAGACTCTGGTAAATTAGCCCAGTTTTACCAGACTCTAGTACATTAGTCCGGTCCTACCAGACTCTGGTTCATTAGCCTGGTCCTACCAGACTCTGGTCCATTAGCCCGGTCCTACCAGACTCTGGTCCATTAGCCCGGTCCACGCCCTCTGTTCGCTGATTGGACCGGTTAAGATTTGGCTGGAGAAAACCAGAAAGTCATTATTTTAACAATCAGGCTTACTTACATATTTATCTTACTTATATATGTTCTCAGTTATGTTATGCATGGAGTCTTTAACTGAACATGTGATCTTCAATTAATGTGTTTTTCTATCAGGACCCATCAGAGACCAGACCCTCCTTATCCTGATCCTGGACCGAGCTGTTTGTCCTTGAAAAGTGACCGGTCAATGGGTGATTTTATGGATTTCAAACAAAGACTTCCATCTGTCAGAAAGTAAGTTATGAGTACCATGTAATGAGATTAATAGATGTAGTATTTTAGAAGTATGTCACATAGGCAAGTAAGTCATTATTGGCATTTATTTTAATAATAAGGGAGTCTTTAACTGAACTCGTAATCTTCAATAAATATGTTTTTCTATCAGGACCAGACCAGAGTCTGCTGATCCTGGACCTGGACCCAGCTGTTTGTCCTTGAAGAGCGACCGGTCAATGGGTGATTTTATGGATTTTAAACAAAGACTTCCATCTGACATGAAGTAAGTTATGAGTACCATATAAAGAGATTCATAGATGTAATTTTTTAGAAGTATTTCACTCAGGCATCATTTCCATCAGACACTAGATCGTATTAACTTGCTGTGAGTGGGAGGAGAGGAGGGTGATATGCAATCAAACCCACAACCTCCGCGTGGAGTACTGAGCCTCTATATATGGATGGCTCTACCACTAGCCCCCCCAGGCACCCATATATTCCCCATTTCTAAACACAGAGCAGAACATGACGTCATCTGGGACTTGAGTGGGAAAACAGAGTCTTCGTCACTCAGACCAGTCTGCTGCTTCAGGAGTCCTTCAGGCCAACTATGTTGGAGCCCTGCTTTACTTCTTAGTTCTTTCTGTTGATACCCAGGGGGGTCAGCTGCCCCACCCCCACTTTACTGTCAGGGAAACCATCTGATTTTATGTTGTAGTCAACACTTTAACCCTCTGAACCCGAGAGACTCGCCCACGAGCCTAAAAAGCACCTCTGATTCATAGTTCAATCATTAACCATCCATAACACATAGAAACTCGCCGAAAATTGTGGCTAAAACCTAACGAGTTAGTGGTTACGGAGGTCTTTTCCGGGTCCTTCTAGCCTCTACAGGTGATTTTCTATCCAGCCTGGAACTTCTGCCTTTTTTGGGGTTTGTTGAGCATTAAATCCATACCTTTACATCCAAGATTTATCCACTTTTTGTCCATAATTCATCGCGTTTTCGCTCAATTCTGCCGCTAGCGCCGTCCGTCCTTTGTGTACGGAAGTCAAGGACTCCATATATGGGGTGCATGCCCATATATGGGAGACAACGTCACCCAAAGAGTATGGAAGGCCAAAAGGCTGTATGGAAGGCCAAACGGTGTATGGAAGGCCAATAGGAGAACTGTTTTAGACACACAATTGCTTGTGTAGCATTGCTGTGGGTGTAATATCAATAAATATGACATTATTATGTTGATTATTGGCATAAGTAAATGTCATGAGGGCAAAAGCGCCTTGACTTTCTTTGAAAAAATGCATGTATTTTGTCAACTGTATAAGTTATAATGATTATTTCTTCACAATGTGACTCCCAAGACATATGAGAAGTGTTTTAGAGAGTAAAATGGCTTAGGTTTTATTGATCTGTGTGTGATATCAATACATATCTGGAAGATTCATGTTCCGTTTTGTTTATTTATTTGTCTTTAAGGTCCTATAACCATTTTTAACATGCAGGTGAGCTCACTGCAGCCCAAATATTCTAATAACCCAGTTTGTCCTGAAAAAAATGATGTTCATATCTTGACTGTAGACACCAGGGTTGGTGTTTTACAAGCTTTTTTATAAAATAAATCCAGACGGACAATGAACTGTAAAAATGGCCTTAGGGCTAGGAGGGTTAAGTCACAGGACCTTTACCTTGTGTTTGTCTCTGTGTGGACAGACTCTGTTAGGGGGACATCTGTCATTTCGCTGACTTCTGGCATGGCGCCTGTGTATGGCTTCGCCGCTGCGGCTGGTTGCTCGTCCCGACTCGTTTTGTTTGTTTCCTGCGCTATATTATATATATATATATATATATATATATATATATATATATATATATATATATATATATATATATATTGCTACTGAGTTTGTCAACAAATGTTGTGTCAACAAATGTTGTGTCAACGGCATGGGCGTACGACCGCCAAACAACGCTGCTGATCCGATCCTCCATGGGGGAGTGTGCTGACGGATGTACCTGGAATGGTTCAGGTGAGTTTGCAGCCCCGTTGGTATGTCCGTCTGCAAATGGTGTCTGTACGCGGCATGGAGACGGCCTAATACAACCTAGGAATAAAGGTTAGAGAAAGAGAGGAAAAAGGGCAGGGAGGCTAGTTCATCTGAAAAAACTCCTGAAGCTGAACCAGGAAGCTGGGGGTCTTTGACTGCGACTCCCATAGACAGTTAGTCGACTCCAGACCTTCATGTCTTTGTTCCTCGTCCCCTGATGTCCTCGGGGCTCTGGTCCGGGTGCCCTGGAGAAAGCCTACCACTGGTCGCGGTCTGTGTTCCGCGCATCTGAAGT
Organism: Percina caprodes; assembly: GCA_013375575.1. NCBI lineage: Eukaryota > Metazoa > Chordata > Actinopteri > Perciformes > Percidae > Percina > Percina caprodes. Next base: position 300,002 of record JABXJD010000215.1, read on the forward strand.
CACTGCCGCGAGCCTCTTTCTCTGCTTCAGGTGCTCCTGCACGGCTCAGAATGGGTTTAATAAATGCCTGTTCTATTGCAAACAAGTCTCCTTTGCTCAGTGATTAATTTACTTCCAAAAACATGGACTTCATGCCGCTCACGGAGACATGGCAGCAGGAGTTGGAATACTATCACCTGAATGAGCTCTGTCCTGCGGACTGTACTTTTATTAGCACACCAAGACTCACGGGCCGTGGTGGAGGTCTTGCAGGAGATCGCAGATTACTCCTGTGCTTAAGGCTCTTCATTATCTACCAATTGGTTTTAGAGTGCATTTTAAAATTTTAATCTCTACTTATAGAGCCTTGCATGGTCAAGCTCCCGCTTCCATCCAGGATCTATTGCACACACACACACTTCTGGTCACTCTCTGAGGTCTTCAGACCAAGACCTGGTCCCAGAACACCTTTTAAAACCAGAGGTAATCGAGCCTTTTCTGTGGTGGCTCCAACGCTCTGCAACTCTCTCCCTTTAGCCTTGAGAACATTGGATTCTGTGGAGACTTATAAAAACACCTGAAGACACATCTCTTTAGACAAGCATTTAATTAGCTATATGGTTTAGTATTTAAAATGTTGTTGTTTTTATTTGTTTTACTGTACACTTTGTAACCCTTCTTGTCTGTGAAAGGTTTGTTATGAATAAAGTTTACTTACTTACATGAGCTAATTCTTCCTGATTCCTCCACAGAGTGGACCAGGAGAGCTCAGAGGGTCCCAGTGGTCAGTCTGCCCAGCAGCATCAAACCCACCTGGACTCCATCTTTATGGTCCGTACATGTACACCAACTACTTTTACATCTATTCTGTTCCCAATCATCTCCATGATGCCCTGTTCAGACCAGAGGGTCCTCAGTCTGTCCATCAAGGATCTGATGGTTGCTTCCATGATTTCAGTCTGATTGTCATTCATATAATCTTCTGTTCCAGCTGCTGGAGGAGAACATCGTCACTTTTGTGAAGAACGAGGTGAAGAAGATCCAGAAGCTTCTGAGACCAGATTACCCAGAATGCTCAGAGAGTCAGAGGGAGGGTGAGGATGAAGATCAGAGGAGGAGCAGAGAGGCGTTTCTGAAGATCACACTGCACTTCCTGAGGAGAATGAAGCAGGACGAGCTGGCTGACCGTCTGCAGCGCAGTAAGAGGATTTCTCTAAAGATTTAACTTGCTGGACTAATGGGACCTTTACTAATGTCTCCAGAGAAGGGTCAGAGTATGTTCCTGTTTCTTTATAAATCACCTACTGATCTTCTTTGTTCTGTATTCATTTAGGAAGTTCAGCAGGAGTTTGTAAGCGTAAACTCAAATCTAAGCTAGACAGGAAGTTCCAGCGTGTGTTTGAGGGGATTGCTAAAGCAGGAAACCAAACCGTTCTGAATCAGATGTTCACAGAGATCTACCTCATGAAGGGAGGGTCTGCAGGGGTCAATGAAGAACATGAGGTCAGACAGATTGAAACAGCATCCTGGAAACCAGACACACCAGAACCAACAATCAGACAAGAAGACATCTTTAAAGTCCCCCCTGGAAGAGATAAACCAATCAGAGCAGTGATGACAAAGGGAGTGGCTGGCATCGGGAAAACAGTCTTAACACAGAAGTTCACTCTGGACTGGGCTGAAGGCAAAGCCAACCAGGACATCCAGTTCACATTCCCATTCACCTTCAGAGAGCTGAATGTGCTGAAAGAGAGAAAGTTCAGCTTGGTGGAACTTGTTGATTACTTCTTTAGTGAAACCAAAGAAGCAGGAATCTGCAGGTTTGAAGAGTTCCCGGTGGTCTTCATCTTTGACGGTCTGGATGAGTGTCGACTTCCTCTGGACTTCCTCAACACTGAGATCCTGACTGATGTTACAGAGTCCACCTCAGTGGGTGTGCTGCTGACAAACCTCATCAGGGGGAATCTGCTTCCCTCTGCTTGCCTCTGGATAACCACACGACCTGCAGCAGCCAATCAGATCCCTCCTGGGTGTGTTGACATGGTGACAGAGGTCAGAGGGTTCACTGACGCCCAGAAGGAGGAGTACTTCAGGAAGAGATTCAGAGATGAGGAGCAGGCCAGCAGAATCATCTCCCACATCAAGAGATCACGAAGCCTCCACATCATGTGTCACATCCCAGTCTTCTGCTGGATCACTGCTACAGTTCTGGAGTATGTGTTGAAGACCAGAGAGGGAGGAGAGCTGCCCAAGACCCTGACTGAGATGTACATCCACTTCCTGGTGGTTCAGTCCAAAGTGAAGAACATCAAGTATGATGAAGGAGCTGAGACAGATCCACACTGGAGTCCAGAGACCAGGAAGATGATGGAGTCTCTGGGAAAATTGGCTTTTGAGCAGCTGCAGAAAGGCAACCTGATCTTCTATGAATCAGACCTGACAGAGTGTGGCATCGATATCAGAGCAGCCTCAGTGGTCTCAGGATTGTTCACACAGATCTTTAAAGAGGAGAGAGGACTGTATCAGGACAAGGTGTTCAGCTTTGTCCATCTGAGTGTTCAGGAGTTTCTGGCTGCTCTTCATGTCCATCTGACCTTCACCAACTCTGGAGTCAACCTGCTGGCAAAAGAACAAACATCATCAACACATTTCTACCAGATTGCTGTGGACAAGGCCTTACAGAGTCCTAATGGACACCTGGACTTGTTCCTCCGCTTTCTCCTGGGTCTTTCTCTGCAGACCAATCAGAATCTTCTAAAAGGTCTGCTGACACAGACCGGAAGTAGCTCAGAGACCAATCAGGAAACAGTGGTGTACATCAAGGAGAAGATGGATGAGGATCTGTCTCCAGAGAGAAGCATCAATCTGTTCCACTGTCTGAATGAACTGAATGATCGTTCTCTAGTGGAGCAGATCCAACGGTACCTGCGTTCAGGGCATCTCTCCAAATATAATCTGAGTTCAGGACGTCTCTACACAGATGAACTGTCTCCTGCTCAGTGGTCAGCTCTGGTCTTCATCTTACTGTCATTAAAAGAAGATCTGGACGTGTTTGACCTGAAGAAATACTCTGCTTCAGAGGAGGCTCTTCTGAGGCTGCTGCCAGTGGTCAAAGCCTCCAAAAAAGCTCTGTAAGTGGGATTTTTTCATCATTAAATTTTCTGAAATCTTTCAACAGAAGTTAAATATAACTTATTTAATCGCGATTAATTGCATTAATGTCATAGTTAATTCTCAATAAATGTCACATTTCTATATATTCTAAACATCCCTTGATTTCTTTTTGTCTCTTTTTTCTTTCTCATTTTAATGCTCTTATCAACATGGAAAAGTGGATCTTGCTTTGTGCAAATGTTTTTTAATTGAAAACAACAATGGCATATCACCTACTGTAGTGTTTAATTTAACACATAACATTATCACTGGGAGAAAATAACTACAAAGTTTGCGAGGCCAAAGAGAAAGTTAATCTTGTGATAATAAATGACGCCGTTAAAATGGGTTTGCGTTAACGCTGTTAGTAACGTGTTTAACTGACAACACTAATATAAACAGCTTGTTTCCTTCCTGTGGTCTCTCCAGGCTGAGTGGCTGTAACCTGTCAGAGAGAAGCTGTGAAGCTCTGTCCTCAGTTCTCAGCTCCCAGTCCTCTAGTCTGAGAGAGCTGGACCTGAGTAACAACAACCTGCAGGATTCAGGAGGGAAGCTGATCTCTGATGGACTGAAGAGTCCACACTGCACTCTGGAGACTCTCAGGTCAGACCAACAACAATAATCTAACCAGACAATCTAATTGGTCATCTAGACATTTAGAACGTACTCAAATCAGCATGACAGCCCCCCCCCCCAGAGACATTGGAGCACACCTGGTGCATCACAATGTTAAGCGACAACATTGATAGTAGTAATAGCAATAGTTTGGACCACATCAGCTGTTTGGATCACATAAGCCGTGCCATTGACAAATTAAGAACAAAGTTTGCGGATGTATAGTAGCAAAATTTTTCCATGAACATATTTCTTTCCAGTAGATATTTTAATTAGAACCAGATTAAGTTAGCCTAGCAGATTGGTGTTTATATATGCGGTACTTATTACATTTTGGAATATTCTACGATCTCTAGCATTACAAAGCTAATGTTAGCTTAAGATAACTGGCTGACTAACGTTTAACACGGAGGGACTACACATCCTCTCTGTTGATTTTCTTTATGTTGAGAGTGAATTGCTCCACAATATGAATCCAGTTTGATTATAACTTTTATTTGTTGTTACCGTTGTTGTGTAATCTCTTATTACATAAGACGGTTTGATTTAATGTCATATTTGAAGTTTTGTGTTGTTTGAACACTGGGCCTATTCCTGTTGTCGTATGTAAGGGCATGATTTAAAGTAACTACCATAGTTTAAATGTATTTTTGTGTTTGTTTGGTTAAAGCCATTCACACATCGGGATTCCTACGTACCATCTACACATGCCACCCTGCTAAGACCTTTAGCCCCCCCTTTTCCTCCGCATGTAGAAGTTTTTAGATCCTCCACTGAGTATAAACAACTTGTTTCCTTCCTGTCATCTCTCCAGGCTGAGTGGCTGTAACCTGTCAGAGAGAAGCTGTGAAGCTCTGTCCTCAGTTCTCAGCTCCCAGTCCTCTAGTCTGAGAGAGCTGGACCTGAGTAACAACAACCTGCAGGATTCAGGAGGGAAGCTGATCTCTGATGGACTGAAGAGTCCACACTGCACTCTGGAGACTCTCAGGTCAGATCAACAACAATAATCTTTGAAAACACAGTACTGAAAAATACTTTGGAGACAAAACATGTGAATGTTTCCAAAGTATTTTATTGTGATTTAGAATCACTTCATAAAGAATGAATAATGAACTGTGGCTGAGCTCCAGAAATCTTTTTAATATCATGTGACTTTGTTTATTACTGATTGTAAAACAATTCAATTCAATTTTATTTATATAGCGCTTAATCACAACAACAGTTATCTCCTTGCGCTTTCCATAAAGAGCAGGTCTAGACTGGACTCTGGGATGTTATTTACAGAAACCCAACAGTTCCCACCAAGAGCAAGCACTAGGACACAGAGGCAAGAAAAAACTTCCTTTTAAGAGGCAGAAACCTCGAGCAGAACCATTGCTCAGGGTGGGGGCATCTGCCTCCACCGGTTGGGGGTGAGAGAGAGAAAGAGAGACAGACAGACAGACAGACAGAGACATGGAGAATTATAGCAGAGGTTGCGGAGCAGGAACATGGAGGAAGCAGGTGACTCCAACCACAGATCCAGAGCCAGAAACACCTGCATGAAGCAATAGGAGGAGAGAGGAGAGGGGCGAGAGAGCACAAGACTCCAGGAAAGGGAAGAAGTCAATTTAGGAACATGGATTAGTGGGATTAGGTTGCATACAGATGAAGAGAAGGAGGAGGAGAGAGATGCTCAGTGCATCATGGGAAGTCCCCCAGCAGTCTAGGCCTATAGTAGATCCAACCAGACAATCTGATTGGTCATCTAGACATTTAGAACATACTCAAATCAGCATGACAGCCCACCCAGAGACATTGGAGCACACCTGGTGCATCACATGAAATATCAGCTGTTTGGGTCACATCAGCTGTTTGGACCACATCAGCTGGTTGGACCACATCAGCTGTGCCACTGACACATCAATAATGAGGTTTGCAAACGTATAGCAGTTAAATCTATCCATGAACTTGTGTCATATTTCAGTAGATATTTTAGTTATAACCAGATTAAGTTATCCAAGCAGTTTGGTGTTTATATGTGCGGTAGTTATTACATTTTGGAATATTCTACAATCTCTAGCATTACAAAGCTAACGTTAGCTTAAGATAACTGGCTGACTAACGTTTAACACGGAGGGACTACACATCCTCTCTGTTGATTTTCTTTATTTTGAGAGTGAATTGCTCCACAATAGGAATCCAGTTTGATTATAACTTTTATTTAGTTGGTAACCGTTGTTGTATAATCTCTTATTACACAACAGACGGTTTGATTTAATTTGAAGGTTTGTTTTGTTTGAACACTGTGCTTATTTCTTTTGTGAATTAAAATGATTGTAGTGTGTAAGGACATGAGAAGAAATAACTACCATAGTTTAAAAGTAGTTTTGTGTTTGTTTGGTTAAAGCCATTCACATATCGGGATTCCTGCGTACCGTCTACACATGCCACCCTTCCAAGACCTCTAGCTCCCCGTTTGCCTCCCCATGTAATAGTTTCTAGATCCTCCACTGAATATAACCAACTTGTTTCCTTCCTGTCATCTCTCCAGGCTGAGTGGCTGTAACCTGTCAGAGAGAAGCTGTGAAGCTCTGTCCTCAGTTCTCAGCTCCCAGTCCTCTAGTCTGAGAGAGCTGGACCTGAGTAACAATAACCTGCAGGATTCAGGAGGGAAGCTGATCTCTGATGGACTGAAGAGTCCACACTGCACTCTGGAGACTCTCAGGTCAGGATTCATTAACCCGTTCAACTGATGACCATTTAAACTCTGACTAACTTTAGTTGATAAACAACTGACGTGTAGCTTTGTGTCTGTTGATATGATAAATTTTAGCAGTAGTGTTGAGACTCAATGATTAAATACCGCAGATGATTTTAAAGATTATTCTAAATCTGGACTAAAATATACCTGGACAACAAAGAAAGAAAGAACTAGCACATGGCTCCACGTGTTGACAGAGGCTTCCTGTGTGTTGTTCTGTGTGTTTTCAGTCTGTCAGGCTGTCTGATCTCAGAGGAAGGCTGTTCTTCTCTGGTCTCAGCTCTGAGCTCCAACCCCTCCCATCTGAGAGAGCTGGACCTGAGCTACAATCATCCAGGAGACTCAAGAGTGAAGCTGCTGTCAGCGGGACTGAAGGATCCTCTCTGGAGACTGGACACTCTCAGGTACACACACTGATCAACAAGAAGGAGATATTAGTGTAGGAAGTTTTAAAGGAGAACATCTCCAGGAACTAAAATGATAACTCCCTTTGTTAATAATTGATGTAGTTTGGACAGATACCGGACTGTGGTTTTAAGAAACATCCTTTTTCCCTCTTTCCTGGGATCAAATCAGCTTCAACTCGACAGAGAGAGGTCCAGGACAGGTTTAGCCTAGCTTAGCACAAAGCTAAATGTGCTTTCTACACTGTGAGCAGAGTGTGTGGATGAAGCATTAATCTCCTCTTTAGACAGACTAGTTAGCTAGAGGTTTAAAATGTCAGCTGCCGGTGCTGCAGGGCTCATGTGATCGATCAGAGACGTACTCTGACGTCTGGACCAATTATTTCTCTAAGTTCCTCTTGTGCTGGGAGAGGACGGCTCTACGTTCTAAAAGTCTCTCAAAACGCTCTTTCCTAGTCCCTGCGGTGCTAACACGATATATGTCTCTCTACAGAGAAACGTCCACTGTTGCACCAAATGGTTGCTCTTGGGGTAGTTGTTGGGTCTCTGTAAATGATATTGTGGCAGTGATGCTGGCAGCCGTAGTCCTGTTTATACTGTGTGTACATTTCTTTCAATGAGACACTCATTTAATGATAACAATGTGTAAATGTGCACACAGTCTGTTCTGCTCTCTACTATGTTTAGTTATACTTTCATCATTATTTATACATTATTTCACCCACAAGCCACCTGCTATTAATCAGAATGTTCCTTGTTATGACTCGATCTGTAGATCAGAGGTGGGCCTTCAGGGCGAGCAAGGCCTTCTCTGCTGGCCAAGAGATGGTCAGACTATATATATATAGTGCGTGAAAAGTGATGGCTTCAGTCAGCGTGTGTTTGTGTCTCTGCAGTAGTATATTAGGGGTAAGTACTAGGATTAGGATAGTACTGAAGGCCCAGGTGTAAAATTCGAACTACTACTGTTAAAAAAGCCAGTCCAGGTGCACGTGCTCTGTTGACTTTCAGTTTTTCTTTGTGTATTCCTCCTGACTTTCTGTTGTTGGTGGAGTGATCGCCTACATCTGGCTGCAGGTTGCACTACTGTTCATTTACTTGAACAGTGTAGAGTTCAACAAGTTTAATAAATAGAGATTTCAACCTTATTAGAATTAGTTTCATGTAACTTGTTAATAATTAAGCAATAGGAAAAGAGTTGTTAATTGAAAAATGAATCATTAGATTAGACGACTAGAAAAGCTCACTATAAAACAGTCCATTTACATTTACAGTTTTAGATCCTCTCTCTCTCTGTCTCTGTCTCTCTCTCTCTGTCTCTCTCTGTCTCTCTCTCTCTCTCTCTCTCTGTCTCTCTGTCTCTCTCTTCCAGCTGATGTCCTCATTCTGTAACATGTAGTCTATGATGAAGACATCATTTTATGGACGGTGGACACGTCAAATGTCCCGATGTCCTAAAGAGTAAAAGGTTCAATCCCAGGGAAGAAGTTAAAGGAAATTAAAGTGAATGAAAGATTAGAATTGATTGACGACCCAAATATGAATATAAAATGAAGAAATCCCAGCGCTCCATTAGACCAGAACCAAGCTGTGGAGAGAGACCGGTTAGAGAGAGAGAGACAGGTTAGAGAGAGAGAGACAGGTTAGAGAGAGAGAGAGACAGGTTAGAGAGAGAGAGACAGGTTAGAGAGAGAGACAGGTCAGCGCTCCATTAGACCACAACCAAGCTGTGTGAGAGAGACAGGTTAGAGAGAGAGAGACAGGTTAGAGAGAGAGAGACAGGTTAGAGAGAGAGAGACAGGTCAGCGCTCCATTAGACCAGAACCAAGCTGTGTGAGAGAGTGATGTAATGCCCCCCCCCCCCTCCTTTCAGGGTGGAGCCTGCTGGAGTCAGATGGTTGACACCAGGTCTGAGGAAGTGTAAGTGTGTTTTTAATTTCATTCATCAGACTGTGACATCATCATTCAACCCTGTGATGTCATCACCAGAGAGCTGATTGGTTAATAACTGCAGCTGTGTTGTGTCTCGTTGTCTCCGTCAGATTCCTGTGAACTCACAGTCGACATGAACACAGTGAACAGGAAACTCAAACTGTCTCACAACAACAGGACGGTGACATTAGTGGAGGAGGATCAGCCATATCCTGGTCATCCAGAGAGGTTTGACTACTATTATCAGCTGCTGTGTAGAGATGGTCTGACTGATCGCTGTTACTGGGAGGTCCAGAGGAGAGGAGATGTTGTTATATCAGTGAGTTACAGAGGAATCAGGAGGGGAGGAGACAGTGATGACTGTTGGTTTGGAGGTAATGATCAGTCCTGGAGTCTGGTCTGCTCTGATGGTCGTTACTCTGTCTGGCACAATAACAGACCAACATCCGTCTCCTCCCCCTGTGTCTCTGGTAGAGTAGCAGTGTATGTGGACTGTCCTGCTGGATCTCTGTCCTTCTACACAGTCTCCTCTGACTCACTGATCCACCTCCACACCTTCAACACCTCATTCACTCAGACTCTCTATCCTGGGTTCAGGATCTGGTCTCCTGGCTCCTCAGTGTCTCTGTGTCCTGTGGAGGACGGAGAGTCTCCTCCTGTCTCTCACTGCTGATCAGCTGAGTCTGGACAGGATCCCACTTTCAGAAATATGTCAGCTTATATATATATATACACTATCGTTCAAAAGTTTGGGGTCACATTGAAATGTCCTTATTTTTGAAGGAAAAGCACTGTACTTTTCAATGAAGATAACTTTAAACTAGTCTTAACTTTGAAGAAATCCACTCTATACATTGCTAATGTGGTAAATGACTATTCTAGCTGCAAATGTCTGGTTTTTGGTGCAATATGTACATAGGTGTATAGAGGCCCATTTCCAGCAACTATCACTCCAGTGTTCTAATGGTACAATGTGTTTGCTCATTGGCTCAGAAGGCTAATTGATGATTAGAAACCCTTGTGCAATCATGTTCACACATCTGAAAACAGTTTAGGTCGTTACAGAAGCTACAAAACTGACCTTCCTTTGAGCAGATTGAGTTTCTGGAGCATCACATTTGTGGGGTCAATTAAACGCTCAAAATGGCCAGAAAAAGAGAACTTTCATCTGAAACTCGACAGTCTATTCTTGTCCTTAGAAATGAAGGCTATTCCATGCGAGACATTGCTAAGAAATTGAAGATTTCCTACAACGGTGTGTACTACTCCCTTCAGAGGACAGCACAAACAGGCTCTAACCAGAGTAGAAAAAGAAGTGGGAGGCCGCGTTGCACAACTGAGCAAGAAGATAAGTACATTAGAGTCTCTAGTTTGAGAAACAGACGCCTCACAGGTCCCCAACTGGCATCTTCATTAAATAGTACCCGCAAAACACCAGTGTCAACATGTACAGTGAAGAGGCGGCTGCGGGATTCTGGGCTTCAGGGCAGAGTGGCAAAGAAAAAGCCATATCTGAGACTGGCCAATAAAAGAAAAAGATTAAGATGGGCAAAAGAACACAGACATTGGACAGAGGAAGACTGGAAAAAGTGTTGTGGACGGATGAATCCAAGTTTGAGGTGTTTGGATCACAAAGAAGAACGTTTGTGAGACGCAGAACAAATGAAAAGATGCTGGAAGAATGCCTGACGCCATCTGTTAAGCATGGTGGAGGTAATATGATGGTCTGGGGTTGCTTTGGTGCTGGTAAGGTGGGAGATTTGTACAGGGTAAAAGGGATTCTGAATAAGGAAGGCTATCACTCCATTTTGCAACGCCATGCCATACCCAGTGGACAGCGCTTGATTGGAGCCAATTTCATCCTACAACAGGACAATGACCCTAAACACACCTCCAAATTGTGCAAGAACTATTTAGAGCAGAAGCAGGCAGCTGGTATTCTATCGGTAATGGAGTGGCCAGCGCAGTCACCAGATCTGAACCCCATTGAGCTGTTGTGGGAGCAGCTTGACCGTATGGTACCAAGAAGTGCCCATCCAACCAATCCAACTTGTGGGAGCTGCTTCTGGAAGCGTGGGGTGCAATTTCTCCAGATTACCTCAACAAATTAACAGCTAGAATGCCAAAGGTCTGCAATGCTGTAATTGCTGCAAATGGAGGATTCTTTGACGAAAGCAAAGTTTGATGTAAAAAAAATCTTATTTCAAATACAAATCATTATTTCTAACCTTGTCAATGTCTTGACTCTATTTTCTATTCATTTCACAGCGTATGGTGGTGAATAAGTGTGACTTTCAAGGAAAACACTAAATTGTTTGGGTGACCCCAAACTTTTGAACGGTAGTGTATATATATATATATATATATATATTTCTGTTGATGTTGTGCCTCCGAGATGCTAACGAGAGACTTCCATCATCATGTTATTGGTCAGCTAACATGATGTCACGCTGGACCACACCCACCAGACTCCATGTAAATAAACAGTCATTTTAGCATCGTATAACACACTTCCTTCAGAGTCAAGAGAAGCCATATTAAACTATGTAAAGCTGTTTCTGGTCTCCTCTACACTTTTCCAACCATCATAACTCTAGTGTTGGTGGAAATAAACAAATACTTTACTGATTTACATGTGAAAATATGTTGGCTCTATCCACGCTAAAAGGACTGTTTTTTACATGGAGTCTGGTTGGTTTAGCGCTAGCTACGTCTTAGCTGTTCTGGGAATCAGAAAGGTCTTAAATAGGTTTTAAAAGGTCTTTGAAGGGTTAAGACGTGTAACACTTTCATTATTTTTAGTTCATTATTAGGATGTGCAAGTTGTAGGCACACTGCTAAAATGTCTGTGGAATTTTCTAGTTTAATCTCTTGTCTTTCCTCCTTTCTATGACCTATATGGCCTGTCATTGCTTTATTACTTTTATATATCTGTCAGGCAATGTTACGTAAAATGATTAAATGTTAAAATAAAAAGTTTAACGAAAAACAAAATGGGTCTGGTAGAATTAAAGACTTATAAATACTTTTTAAAGCTCCTTCAGAAGGAAAAGCAGTGATCTGTGGGATGTCGGGGGGGGCTGTATCCCGGTGGAGACGCTGCAGTAATAATAATTATCTTGTCTTATCTTGTGAAGAGTAATGGTTGAAGGGAACCAGCCACCTTATTTGTTTTCTAAATTTGGTTGAAAGAAACTTAAAGAAATTTATGATATAGAAACTTTTTGAAAATGTGTCAAATGTGACCCGAGGACACCAGGAGGGATAAACGGTGATTTATTCTACAGAAAATGACATTTTAAAATAAAATAGAGTTTTTGGGATAAAATACCACATTGACTGAGGGCTTTTTAAGACGTCTTTTTAACCAAATAACGTTAAAGGTGTTGGGGGTCAGTAAAGTGGATCCTTCCAGACCTCCTCCTGCTTCACTACTGGATCTTTCTGTAGTTCTGAGACTTATTTTTCCAAATCAAAGCTTTTTGTTCCATCAGTGGCTGTTGAATCATTTCCAAAGAAGAAGAAAACGAGATATAGGCCGTCTGTCATGAAGCTGCTTTTCTCTTGTAGTTCTTCCTGTTATATTTTGTAGTTTCTCTGCTCTCCCATGTGATGTCTTGTTTAACTTCCTGTCTCCTGCTTTCCCACCTGTGTGATCACCTGCCCCCATGTGTTGCTCCTGGTCCTCATTGTCTCCCTATCTTGTGTATTAAGTTGAGTCTTCCCTGTCCTCCTGTGGGGGGGCGTCTGTGGTCCTTCCAGTGGTTTTTCACAGTTCCCGTGTTCCTATGTTCCTGTGACGTCTAAACTCCTCCATTCAGAAATATTAATATCCACCAATGGAAGAACATGTTGTAGTTTCCACAGAATGAAGCCTTCTACATCTCCTCGTCTTCATCCTCATTACAAAATCCTCAGGACCCCACGGTCCACGCTGAACTACTGAGAACAGACAGACCACTGAACTACATTCAGAAACAGTGGTGACGTCATGGCGCCCTCTGGTGACGTCAGCAGGAACTACAAGCATTACACATTCATCATTAAACGGGGGTTGGTCCAAGATGGCGACCTGTGCAGACGTCTTATTCTGAGCTCCGAGACTCTGACCCAGTACCATTGATTTAAATGGACTTTCTGAGACTATGTCATCGATAAACGTTGCTCTGCTTCCTGTAAGTTCATATGCTCGAACAAAAGAACTTTTCTGGTTCATTTTGGTGAAATACTGTTGGGCTCCAATCCTGCCCTTCTAGATTCTTTCAGTCAGTAGGTTGGATAAAGAAGGTTTATTCAGATGGAATATGTTCTAGAGACAAAGTTACAGAGAACATGCATCCATAGCTCTCCCAAGGTAGTCTGACCCTCTAGCCCTTTCTGCTGGATCTTATGTCCTCGGGGGACATAAGATCTATAAGATATATATATATATATATATATATATATATATATATATATATATATATATATATATATATATATATATATATATATATATATGCTGTATCCCTAATTGACCAATTTCCAGCTGCTTCGGGTCTAAATGTGTAATTTTATGTCTGTATCAGACTGAAGAGGAATAAACGTTTGATATAATTGTTAAAAATGTATAAATATTTAGGTTTTCATATCTGCAAAGACTATATGGAGCGTCAGCATCTTCATTTTTCCTCCAAATTGAAGAAGACTAAAACAATACTGAACTCGTGTCTTCAAAGAGACATTTCTATTCTAGGAAGGATTCTCTGGACTAAAGCAGAAGGGATTTCAAGACTTGTCCATCCTGTCCTCTGTCTCAATGTCCATGATTCAACGTGTAAAGACATAAATACCATGTTTCCCCATTTCATATGAAAAACAGAGCCCACCATTTAAAAGAAGCAGAGCTCTCTGGCTCTAAGGATGAAGGCGGATTTGAACTTTTAGACTTTTTGGACTTGAACTCCACCTTCAAGGTGAAATGGTTGAAGGAATGTTTGAGAGTCTTTGTGGTCCTTTATTCCCAATAAGGTCTTTAATGATGTAGGAGGTCTCACATTGTTGTTGAATTGGAACTACAATATTAAAACTCTCCCATTGTTATCAACGAGCTCTACTGGCAGGAAGCTGTGTCGTTCTCACAACGTTTCTCCACACAAAGCTGTTGTGGTTTGGGGTTTTTGTTCGGGTTTATTTCCCCTTTCTTTGGCCTCCTTGTGTTTCTGTCCTAGTTTTCTCCCTGGTCTTGTGTTGCTGGTCCTGTCTTGTGTTCCCTGTGTCTGTTTGTTCTACTTCCTGTTTTATTTTGGTAGTGTAGTTTCCTGTCTTGTCTTGTCTTGTCCAGCTTAGCTTTGTCTGTCTGATTGTCCCGTCCCCCCTGATGTGATCCACCTGACGTCTCACCTGTCCCCCATTAACCCATTATTGTATTTAACCTCTATGTTTTCCTTTGTCTCTTGTCAGATCTACTCCGTCCTCCCGTATAGTCCTGTCTCCCGGTGAGTCTTCCATGTCTTTTTGTCCTACCTGTCCCCGCTCCTGTTCCCCTGGCCCCTGTGATTCTATGTTTTGGACCTTTTGGGGTTTTTGCCTTTCTTCTCCTGGGATTCTGGACTGGTTTTCCCTGGTGGTTTACCCTGTGCTTCTGCAGTAACTGTGTCCCTGCTCTCCTCGTCTCTGCGTTTGGGTCCTCCCCCAACACAAAGCTGTCTGGTGGAATAATGAAAGCATCACTAAGAGGATCAGGTCCCTGGATCTGCAGACATGGATTGATAGAGGTCTTATCTTCATAAAGGATCTTTTTGGGTGTAATAGCCAGTTCTGAAGCTATGAAGCCTTTCTCAGAGAGAAGGCCTCCCGATCACATTTAAAGAATATGATTCAGTCTTCAGTTCTATACTAATGGTATATTAGAGCTAATGAAAAGTTATTAAAAACAACATGAAGTTCCTGGTTTTAATCTGATTCTTCATATGAACGGTATAAATATTATGAGCAGGAACTGTACCAATAAACATATTATAAAATGTTTTCTACATTTAAAGAAGAAATCACCTGGTGGGAAATCTCTGTGGAATTCTCATGTTAATGACATTATTATTATTATTATTATTATTATTATTATTGTATGTTTAATGACATTATTATTATATGTTTAATGACATTATTATTATTATTATTATTGTATGTTTAATGACATTATTATTATTGTATGTTTAATGACATTATTATTATTATTATTATTGTATGTTTAATGACATTATTATTATTATTATTATTATTATATGTTTAATGACATTATTATTATTATTATTATTATTATTATTATTGTATGTTTAATGACATTATTATTATTATATGTTTAATGACATTATTATTATAATAATTATTATTATTATTATATGTTTAATGACATTATTATTATTATATGTTTAATGACATTATTATTATAATAATTATTATTATTATTATATGTTTAATGACATTATTATTATTATTATTATTATTGTATGTTTAATGACATTATTATTATTGTATGTTTAATGACATTATTATTATTATTATTATTATTGTATGTTTAATGACATTATTATTATTATTATTATTATTATTATATGTTTAATGACATTATTATTATTATTATTATTATTATTATTGTATGTTTAATGACATTATTATTATTATATGTTTAATGACATTATTATTATAATTATTATTATTATTATTAAATGTTTAATGACATTATTATTATTATTATATGTTTAATGACATTATTATTATTATTATTATTAACTGGCCATTGTTCCTTTTAGATATTGTATTTCAAATAAAGTTTGAAAATACTCCATAAAATACTCCAAACGTGTTCATTTCATATTCCTGTTTTGGAGCTTTTGTAAAACCAGAATCATTAATTTGTCTCTTTTTTGGTTGTTGATGTCTTACATTCTGGAAAAGTTCTGAAAATGATATGATTTCTAAAACATCCCATAATTACATTAGAAGGGAAACATATTATTACATTGTTTGAATGTAAAGGTAGAAATGGAAGTAATATTGTTAATCTTTTTATTTTACTGGGGAAATTTCATATCCATAAATCTAAGTTCTCAAATTCAAAAGCTTTAAATTATTTCAAATTGAAGTTGACATTTACTTTGAGTCTCTTAAGTTAATAACAAATAAAAAGCTTTATTTATTTCTGATATATACTCCAAGATGTTTAATTAATGATTTATATTGTAACACTTTATATTTCTTTACAAGGCTGTCATCACTTTTTATTTCCTGTATGTTTCTTTCTTTTTTATTATATCTACGTTATCTATTTTATGTTCTTGCTTATATTGTATCTGAGATGTCTGTATTTATGTTATTTGTTAAATAATAATAATAATAAAAAGCCTCTGAGGGATTGGACCAGCTGGTCTGATTTAAAGGATTATTCCGTAGAGAACTCATGTTGTGCTGATGGTGACGTTAAGAAGTCAGAGAGACTGAAGACAGTCTTACAGGCGTCTCTCTAACGCTGAACCCCTCTGGTTCTCCTTCTGGGCGGGTCCTCTTGATTCCTGACCTCAAACGTTAACTCCGGTCTTTGGGTCTGCAGTCAGGGGCCTCCCCTCTGGGCGGGTCCTCTTGTTTCTCCGGTCCCCCTCCTGTTTCCTGCTTCAACTTTAGTTTCACTTTCAGAGGCTGTGGCGCAGTTGTTTTTCTCCGTGTGGAGCTCCAGCTGAAGGTCATTAAATAATAACTTTAATATTAATAATAATAATCGTGTCTGGACCGTTTGACTCGTCAACTCCAGCTGTGGTTGGTTTAGTTTCAGAGAAACCACCTCAACTGGACCCGGATCAGTTAGACCTGAAGTCTTCACTAAGACCGCCGACATCTTGTGTGAGTATCAGGCCGCGTACTGTCTCAGATGTACTGTTAAAATATACTTTATCCTTTATTACTGTCTCAGATGTACTGTTAAAATATACTTTATCCTTTATTACTGTCTCAGATGTACTGTTAAAATATACTTTATCCTTTATTACTGTCTCAGATGTACTGTTAAAATATACTTTATCCTTTATTACTGTCTCAGATGTACTGTTAAAATATACTTTATCCTTTATTACTGTGTTATAAATCTTTTATTTCTTATAACACATCGGCCATTTCTAAACCACTATAGAAGCTTCTCGTTTCTCCGTCTGTATCACGAGGGCGGAAGGGGGGGGGGGGGTAAATATACTTTAATTTAAACTCTTTAAACATCATCTGGCACTGTTTGAATTCCGCTGTGTTTTAGAGAAAGTTTTAACATTTAAGTTTTAACATTTATAGCGGTAAAAAGTGTGTGTGTGTGTGTGTGTGTGTGCGCGCGTGCGTGCGTGCGTGCGCGCGTGTGTGTGTGCGCGTTTTTACTTCCCGTAAGGCTGAATCCCATTTCTTCCCCTTACCCCTACCCCTTGGCCCTTACCCCTACCCCTTGGCCCTAGAAACCAAGGGGTAAGGGCTAGGGGTGAAAACATACCCCTATGAAATGGGACACCACTTGGTGACATCACCATACAGTATTGATCACAAACTTCCAAGATGGCGTCTCTGTTATTGTGTGGGTTTTGACAACAGTGTCATATGCATTTATGTATTTTATAGTTATGTTCACTTTGGTGGTGCAGAGGCAGATGTTATCTGTGTCATACTCAGGTCTGTTTGAAATACATATGTGCGCACACACACACACACACACACACACACACACACACACACACACACACACACACACACACACACACACACACACGGTGTGTTGTATATCTGTTTCAGTTATCAACGTTTTGAATGTCATAGATGTTCAGAAAAACATTTTGTTGTTGTTGTTTTGTTTGTCTTTATTGCCCAATAAATTAAACATAACAGGCAAAAACATTACATTAAATATACTATATTACAGAACCATTATCAACTATTAGAACCATAACTTACGTGTCACACACATAAAAAGGCTTCAAATGTGTAAAACTAAAAAAAAGACAAGACCACAAACAAACAAATTAACTACAGCTGTTCTGATATTCAGACCAGTCTGAAGCCTGTTGGCCAGTAACCCCCCCCCCTCACAAATCATCAGTGTCCCTATCATAACCAACAACAATATACAAGTGCATGGACAGTAATTAATTACAAATGATTACAATAATACAGTACCAATGCAATAATGAACGGGGACAACATGAACACATGATTTAAGAAACTTCTGCTTGTTTTCAGCCCCAAAAGGGGACCAGCTGCTGGGTCCTCCTGGTCCCTGTGTGATACAGGACGGTATATGTAAAGCACGTAGCGATGTATCATAGACCGTTAAGATTATTATATACAGTCTATGCGATGTATACAGTCCATTCAAGGCAGAGAAATGCGGGACTGTTGTGCAAATCAACGTTAGCGATTAGCGTTAGCGATTAGCATTAGCGCAAGCTAGCGATTTTTTTAAAAGTTTCAGTTAAGAACGTTGTTGCAGTACATATCTACAGGACTACATAGACCACAAAACAAGACTGTAGTAACTTTTAAATCAATTATTTAAGCCGAAAATACTTACATTTATGTGTCTCTCTTGTAGATGCGGCAGCCATTGTTGCTTCAGTGTTTTCAAGTGAGCTCTAGGATCTGACTTGGTTTCAAGGGGTGTACACCCCTTGATCTCAGCCCTAGCACTCGGTCACTTAAGGAATGGGACACCACTAGGTCCCGCGTGAACGCGCAAAAACGAGGGGAAGGGCCAAGGGGAAGGGGTAAGGGGAAGAAATGAGATTCAGCCTAAGTCTGGTGTTGCATTCACGGGACATAGGAAGAATGACTACACTCTGACAACAACAACCACAGTTACACCGAGAGAAGAAACAAAGCTCTTATTGTGAAAATCTGCATGTTGTAACATGAAGTACTCCAGAGGAGGTTTGAAGTACTTATGCCCCTGTATTTTAACATAGGGGGTGTATACTTATGCCCCTGTATTTTAACATAGAGGGTGTATACTTATGCCCCCTGTATTTTAACATAGGGGGTGTATACTTATGCCCCTGTATTTTAACATAGGGGGGTGTATACTTATGCCCCTGTATTTTAACATAGGGGGTGTATACTTATGCCCCTGTATTTTAACATAGGGGTGTATACTTATGCCCCTGTATTTTAACATAGGGGGTGTATACTTATGCCCCTGTATTTTAACATAGGGGGTGTATACTTATGCCCCTGTATTTTAACATAGGGGGTGTATACTTATGCCCCTGTATTTTAACATAGGGGGTGTATACTTATGCCCCTGTATTTTAACATAGGGGTGTATACTTATGCCCCTGTATTTTAACATAGGGGTGTATACTTATGCCCCTGTATTTTAACATAGGGGGTGTATACTTATGCCCCTGTATTTTAACATAGGGGTGTATACTTATGCCCCTGTATTTTAACATAGGGGGTGTATACTTATGCCCCTGTATTTTAACATAGGGGGTGTATACTTATGCCCCTGTATTTTAACATAGGGGTGTATACTTATGCCCCTGTATTTTAACATAGGGGGTGTATACTTATGCCCCTGTATTTTAACATAGGGGTGTATACTTATGCCCTGTATTTTAACATAGGGGGTGTATACTTATGCCCCTGTATTTTAACATAGGGGGTGTATACTTATGCCCCTGTATTTTAACATAGGGGGTGTATACTTATGCCCCTGTATTTTAACATAGGGGGTGTATACTTATGCCCCTGTATTTTAACATAGGGGGTGTATACTTATGCCCCTGTATTTTAACATAGGGGGTGTATACTTATGCCCCTGTATTTTAACATAGGGGGTGTATACTTATGCCCCTGTATTTTAACATAGGGGTGTATACTTATGCCCCTGTATTTTAACATAGGGGTGTATACTTATGCCCCTGTATTTTAACATAGGGGTGTATACTTATGCCCCTGTATTTTAACATAGGGGGTGTATACTTATGCCCCTGTATTTTAACATAGGGGTGTATACTTATGCCCCTGTATTTTAACATAGGGGGTGTATACTTATGCCCCTGTATTTTAACATAGGGGTGTATACTTATGCCCCTGTATTTTAACATAGGGGGTGTATACTTATGCCCCTGTATTTTAACATAGGGGGTGTATACTTATGCCCCTGTATTTTAACATAGGGGTGTATACTTATGCCCCTGTATTTTAACATAGGGGGTGTATACTTATGCCCCTGTATTTTAACATAGGGGGGTGTATACTTATGCCCCTGTATTTTAACATAGGGGGGTGTATACTTATGCCCCCTGTATTTTAACATAGGGGGGGTGTATACTTATGCCCCCCCCCCTGTATTTTAAGGAAGGACATTTATTTATTTAAGAAACATTATTCATTTATAAAGATAATTGGTTTCCTTAAATGTGGATTTTCCTAATTCTTTTTAATTAAGGCATTAAGATCAATTTTTTTTATTCTTTTTAATCAACTTTAGCCTGGGGGGGCGGGGGGGGGGGGTGCTAACTTATCCGAGCCACTATAAATCTCTAATAATGATTAGATGCCTAACAGATATAATAACCACAACCAAGAAGTTAATCATAATGTTATTTCTGAGTTAAATGCAGCGTTCTCACCGAGCAGACGGCTGCAGGAGGCTGGACGCCGTTACACAACAACAGCAACGTAATAATGAATAAATAAACACACTGCAACATTATTATGAAGTAATAGGATAGAAATAAGTACAGCAACACTATTATTTTTATATATATATACACTCACCTATAGGATTATTAGACATTTTTATATTCATACACACACAATCTGGAACTTAGAAATAAGTACAGCAACACTATCTTTATATATACAGTATACATATATGTATATATATATATATATATATATATATATATATATATATATATATATATATATATATATATATATATATATATATATATATATGTATGTGTGTGTGTGTGTGTGTGTGTATAAATAAATGTATATATGGGGTTTTACCTGCCTGCAGAGGTCTTCCTTCGTCCCTCATTTCTAAAACCTGTTGCTAAGCAGAGTGAAATTTGAATGTCAGGATTTTCCCGTCTCCTGATTGGTCCTCGAGGGCTCCTTCACAAGGCTTCAGACTTTATTTTCTGCTCCATAGCTTCTAGTTTCTCCAGCAGCTTCTGTTTATGGACATTAAAAAGTGGTCTTCCTCTCTTTCTAACAGGACCCATCAGAGACCAGACCCTGCTGGACCTGGACCTGGACCCAGCTGTGTGTAGAGTAACCGGTCCATGCTACTTTAAATACAAGGAGACCTGTAAGGAAGATTAAAATGAAGAGGAGGAGAATAGAAATGGAGAACTGGAGTTGGAGGTGAGTTGTTCTGAAACCTCCAACCAACTAGAAGTCATGTTGTCTCATTGGGGGGGCGGTCTTCTTGTAGAGGGTCTCTGTGTTTCCAGAGCCTGTTGTCCAGGTGAACTCTGGGATATCTATGGACCTGTTCTAACCCCCCTGGCTCTCTGTCCCCCCTGGTACCT
Source organism: Percina caprodes (assembly GCA_013375575.1). NCBI lineage: Eukaryota > Metazoa > Chordata > Actinopteri > Perciformes > Percidae > Percina > Percina caprodes. The sequence continues at coordinate 321,376 of JABXJD010000215.1, forward strand.
GGAACAGGTGGCCCCCAGCATATAATAACCTCATTATTAGTTTCATTAGACGTCCCCACATCCACCAGAATGGAGGATAGTACTACACTACGCTGTACTAGTACTACAGATATGTCTCCTGTTGGTAGTCCTTAGCCTCTCATTGGCTGATCTCTAGAGGGAACGAGGGATCTGATTGGTCGAAGCAGCGGCTGTGAAATGGTTTCATTTACTTTATGAAGTCAGCAACATGACAAAACCTTTAAAGAGCCGAGTCCTCCTGAAGAACAGGGGCGTCTTATTAAAGTAGAGTCTTAGAAAGGAGATTTTTATTGGTTTTAATCAGTGTTTCTGTCAGAAAGTCATTATTTTAACAATTAGGCTTACAGACATATTTATCTTAATTAGATATCTTCTCAGTTATGTTATGCAGGGAGTCTTTAACTCAACATGTGATCTTCTATAAATGTGTTCTTCTATCAGGACCCAGCAGAAACCAGACCCTCCTGATCCTGATCCTGATGCTGATCCTGGACCCAGCTGTGTGTCCTTTAAGAGCGACCGGTCAAAACAAGGCCATATTGACTTTAAAGGAGATCAACCCTTTAATGGAAGGAGGTCAGCTGTTAATAATATTATAATATTACTGATTCATGCTTTAACGTTTATGTCTCCAGAGAAGTTTTTGGACCAACATTAAAAATCTTTCCATCCACGTGTTCACTGAATCACGCCGAGTCACGTGATATAGGCCACGCCCATTTCTGCTTAAAGTTGTTTTTGCAATATCACGCTAAGCATGAAACCTACTTCTTAGAACTCGTCCTAGACCGTGTGACAGATCTGCACCAGACCTGGTGTGTAGCTTCTGTCAGAAAGTCATTATTTTAATTTTTATGCAGGGAGTCTTTAACTGAACATGTGATCCTCAATAAATGTGTTCTTCTATCAGGACCCAGCAGAAACCAGACCCTCCTGATCCTGATCCTGGACCCAGCTGTGTGAGCTGTAAGAGCGACCGGTCACATGATCTCTTCATTAACTTTAAAGGAGATCAACCCTTTAATGGAAGGAGGTCAGCTGTTAATAACATTTTAATTTTTATGCAGGGAGTCTTTAACTGAACATGTGATCTTCAATAATTGTGTTTTTCTATCAGGACCCAGCAGAAACCAGACCCTCCTGATCCTGATCCTGGTCCCAGCTGTGTCTCCTTTAAGAGCGACTGGTCAATGGATGATTTCATAAATTTTAAATGGGTTTCTGACAGAAAGTAAGTGGTTATATCATTCAGTTGTTAGTAATTATGTATATGGCCTGTTGTATTATATCTTATCAGTATTAGTATTAGTAATAGTATATATATATATATATATATATATATATATATATATATAATAGTATTCAATGCTGTTTTCTCTCTTTCTTTAGACTATTTGCTGATGAAACAATTAAAAACTGACAAACATTATTAATATTATGAATATAAAACAGATGATGAAAGATTGAACATATTTTTCAACCGTATTTTTTTCAAGATGCACATTTATCTGTTTGTTCAGGATCAAGCAGCAGAGACCAGAGTCACCTGGACCTGATCCTGGACCTGGACCCAGCTGTGTGTCCTTTAAGAGCGACCGGTCACTGGATGATTATATACATTTTAAACAAAGACTTCCATCTGTCAGAAAGTAAGTTATGAGTATCATGTAATGAGATTCTCATATACTGTATATATGTGTGTGTGTGTGTGTGTATGTATGTGTGTGTATATATATATATATATATATATATATATATATATATATACATACACATAGATAGTATATGTGAAATACATTAAAAAAAATTTTTTAAAAATACCCTTCTCCCCCCTTGTGGGGTGGTATGTGTCATCCTCAAGCTCGGGTCCTCTACCAGAGGCCTGGGAGTCTGAGGGTTCAGTATCTTAGCTGTTCCTAGGACTGCCCTCTTCTGGACAGAGACCTCTGATGTTTTACCTGGAATCTGCTGTAGCCAGTCTCCCAGTTTGGGGGTCACAGCCCCCAGTGCTCCGATTACCACCGGCACCACTGTTGCTCTTACTTTCCACATCTTTTCTAGCTCCTCTTTCAGCCCTTGGTATTTCTCAAGCTTCTCGTGTTCCTTCTTCTTGATGTTGCTGTCGCTTGGGATCGCCACATCTATCACTACTGCCCCCACTACGGATTTCATAAATTTTAAACAGGTTTCTGACAGAAAGTAAGTGGTTATATCATTCAGTTGTTATATATATTATATAGTATTCAATGCTGTTTTCTCTTTTTCTTTATCCTGGACCTGGACCTGGACCCAGCTGTGTGTCCTTTAAGAGCGACCGGTCACTGGAAGATTATATACATTTTAAACAAAGACATCCATCTGTCAGAAAGTAAGTTATGAGTATCATATGAGATTCTCATATACTGTATATGTTTGTATGTGTGTATATATATATACACCCCCAGTGCTCCAATTACCACCGGCACCACTGTTGCTCTTACTCTCCACATCTTTTCTAGCTCCTCTTTCAGCCCTCGGTATTTCTCAAGCTTCTCGTGTTCCTTCTTCTTGATGTTGCTGTCGCTTGGTATCGCCACATCTATCACTACTGCCCCCGCTGTTTGTCGATCAACACGATGTCTGGTTGGTTAGCCATCACCAGTTTGTCAGTCTGGATCTTGAAGTCCCACAGGATCTTAGCTCGGTCATTCTGGACTACCTTAGGAGGTGTCTTCCATTTGGACCTCGGGACTTCCAGCCCATACTCGTGGCAGATGTTCCTGTCCACTATGACAGCTACCTGGTTATGGCGGTCCATGTACGCTCTTCCTGCCTGCATCTTACACCCTGCTGTTATGTGCTGTACTGTCTCAGGGGCATCCTTGCACAGCCTGCACCTGGGGTCCTGCCTGGTGTGGTAGACCCCAGCCTCTCTGGATCTGGTACTGAGTGCCTGTTCTTGTGCTGCCATGATTAGAGCCTCTGTGCTGTCCTTCAGTCCAGCCTTTTCCAGCCACTGGTAGGATTTCTTGATATCAGCCACTTCTTCTATTTGTCTGTGGTACACGCCGTGCAGCGGCTTGTCCCTCCATGATGGTTCTTCATCTTCCTTGTCCTCACCTTCGGGTTTCTGCTGCCTGAGGTATTCACTAAGCCCTTCATCTTTGGGGGCCATCTTTCTGATGTACTCCTGGATCTTCGTTGTGTGTGTATATATATATATATATATAAAATAGTATTTCACATAGGCAGGTAAGTCATTATTGGAATTTATGTTTAATAGTTAAGCTTTTATAGATATTTATCCCCTTTAGGTGGTGGAAAGGAGGGTTCGGCCGATAGTCGAACCTCGGATTGAAGAGGAACAATGCGGTTTCCGTCCTGGTCGTGGAACAACGGATCAGATCTTTACTCTTGCAAGGATCTTGGAGGGGGCCTGGGAGTATGCCCAACCAGTCTACATGTGTTTTGTGGATCTGGAGAAGGCGTATGACCGGGTCCCCCGGGAGAAACTGTGGGAGGTGCTGTGGGAGTATGGGGTGAGGGGGTCCCTTCTAAGGGCCATCCAATCCCTGTATGACCAAAGCGAGAGCTGTGTCCGGGTTCTCGGCAGTAACTCGGACTCGTTCCAGGTGAGGGTTGGCCTCCGCCAGGGCTGCGCTTTGTCACCAATCCTGTTTATAATATTTATGGACAGGATATCGAGGCGTAGTCGGGGCGGGGAGGGGTTGCAGTTCGGTGGGCTCAGGATCTCATCGCTGCTTTTTGCAGATGATGTGGTCCTGATGGCATCGTCGGCCTGTGACCTTCAGCACTCACTGGATCGGTTTGCAGCTGAGTGTGAAGCGGCTGGGATGAGGATCAGCACCTCTAAATCTGAGGCCATGGTTCTCAGCAGGAAACCGATGGAGTGCTTTCTTCGGGTAGGGAGTGAGTCCTTACCCCAAGTGAAGGAGTTTAAATACCTTGGGGTCTTGTTCGCGAGTGAGGGGACCATGGAGCGTGAGATTGGTCGGAGAATCGGAGCAGCCGGTGCGGTATTACATTCAGTTTATCGCACCGTTGTGACGAAAAGAGAGCTGAGCCAGAAGGCAAAGCTCTCGATCTACCGGGCAATTTTCGTTCCTACCCTCACCTATGGTCATGAAGGCTGGGTCATGACCGAAAGAACAAGATCCAGGGTACAAGCGGCTGAAATGGGTTTCCTCAGGAGGGTGGCGGGCGTCTCCCTTAGAGATAGGGTGAGAAGCTCAGTCATCCGAGAGGAGCTCGGAGTAGAGCCGCTGCTCCTTCGCGTCGAAAGGAGCCAGTTGAGGTGGTTCGGGCATCTGGTAAGGATGCCTCCTGGGCGCCTCCCTAGGGAGGTGTTCCAGGCACGTCCAGCTGGGAGGAGGCCTCGGGGAAGACCCAGGACAAGGTGGAGAGATTATATCTCCAACCTGGCCTGGGAACGCCTCGGGATCCCCCAGTCGGAGCTGGTTGATGTGGCCCGGGAAAGGGAAGTTTGGGGTCCCCTACTGGAGCTGCTTCCCCCGCGACCCGATACCGGATAAGCGGTTGAAGATGGATGGATGGATAGATATTTATCTCAATTAGATATTTTTACAATGATGTTATGCAGGGAGTCTTTAACTGAACATGTGATCTTCTATAAATGTGTTTTTCTATCAGGACCAGACCAGAGTCTGCTGGACCTGGACCTGGACCAAGCTGTTTGTCCTTTAAGAGCGACCGGTCAATGGATGATTATATCAATTTTAAACAACTTCCATCTGTTAGAAAGTAAGTTATGAGTACCATGTAATGAGATTCATAGATGTAGTGACTTAATGTGACGTCATGCAATGCATTGTGGGAGTAAAAATATAACACTGCAAATAGTGCCTACTTTTTGTATAATATTCAGTTTTGCGATATCCAACACCATCAAATACAACGGATAACAGTTCAAATATTTATTTCCCACAAGTAAATTGCACAAATTCGTTGCAAAATGAAACCTGCAACATAGGCTTTAAGTTCCCCAGACAGCTTGTGGGTAAATTTGCTGGCGGCTGTCTTACCAATTTTCCAGCAGATCAGAGAGACTCCAAGTCCGATGATCAGGAGTCCCACCAACATAATTCCAATTATCCACATATCTTCAACATCTTCCACAGTCAAGACGTCCAGGCAGACCACCTGCCATGTCCCACTGGGGCAGACCGGCTCCCCCGGTGAAGCATGTTTGGGTGAAAAAATCTGCTCAATAGCGCTGAGAGACCAGTTAATAGATTCCATGTCGAATGTTCCAGGAGAGCAGCAGGCAGGAGACGAGAGGAAGGAGAAGAAGTTCCACACGGCGAGGTAGACAGACTAGAATAGGAGCCAACCTAAGATAAGAGTGGAGAGGAGGAAAAACACGACTGTTCTCGCAAGAAGCAGGAAGAAGAGCAGTACATTTAAAGTACATAAAGTACATTTAAAAAGTACAGGCCTATTTCTAAATTGCCTTTTAATTAAGAAAATATTAGAAAAGGTTTTTGCGAACCAGCTCCATAATGTTTTGGATTCTCTTAATATCTTTGATAAGTTTCAGTCTGGCGTTTGTTACAGGTCTCAGATTGAGACGCTGTCAGCAGACAAGATGTCCTGTATAACAGGAGAAAATATCAGCAGGAGACGAGTGCTGGTGTTCAGCACAGCTTCACTCAGCAGAATGACGAAGCAACGAGAGGCCGCTCACAAAGAGAGTCCGTAGAGCGAAGCCAGCGCCACTCTGCCCCCTGCTGGCAGCACCAGAATGCAGTTCTATAAAGAGCCTTGTACTCTTAGCAGAAATAAATGATTAACCATTATGGCTTATATCAAACGGTTCGCTCTCATTTAAATAATAACCTAAGATAAAACAGACAAAACGTTCACGTTCATAAAAACATTCTACCGAGACTCCTCTCCTTAGGGTCTCTAATGATACTCTGATGGCTGCTGATGGGGGTAAAGGTGCTGTATGAATAAAGTTCACTTACTTACTTACATGATGGGAGCTAATTCTTCCTGATTCCTCCACAGAGTGGACCAGGAGAGCTCAGAGGGTCCCAGTGGGTCCCAGTCCTTCCAGCAGCATCAAAACCACCTGGACTCCATCTTTATGGTCTGTACATGTACACCAACTACTTTACATCTATTCTGTTCCCAATCATCTCCATGCTGCCCTGTCCAGACCAGAGGGTCCTCAGTCTGTCCATCATGGATCTGATGGTTGCTTCCATGATTCCAGTCTGATTGGCATTCATATAATCTTCTGTTCCAGCTGCTGGAGGAGAACATCGTCACTTTTGTGAAGAACGAGCTGAAGAAGATCCAGAAGCTTCTGAGACCAGATTACCCAGAATGCCCAGAGAGTCAGAGGGAGGGTGAGGATGAAGAGCAGAGGAGGAGCAGAGAGGCGTTTCTGAAGATCACACTGCACTTCCTGAGGAGAATGAAGCAGGACGAGCTGGTTGACCGTCTGCAGAGCAGTAAGAGGATTTCTCTAAAGATTTAACTTGCTGGACTAATGGGACCTTTACTAATGTCTCCAGAGAAGGGTCAGAGTATGTTCCTGTTTCTTTTTAAATCACCTACTGATCTTCTTTGTTCTGTATTCATTCAGGAAGTCCAGCAGGAGTTTGTAAGCGTAAACTCAAATCTAAGCTAGACAGGAAATTCCAGCGTGTGTTTGAGGGGATCGCTAAAGCAGGAAACCAAACCGTTCTGAATCAGATGTTCACAGAGATCTACCTCATGAAGGGAGGGGCTGCAGGGGTCAATGATCAACATGAGGTCAAACAGATTGAAACAGCATCCTGGAAACCAGACACACCAGAACCAACAATCAGACAAGAAGACATCTTTAAACTCCCCCCTGGAAGAGATAAACCAATCAGAGCAGTGATGACAAAGGGAGTGGCTGGCATCGGGAAAACAGTCTTAACACAGAAGTTCACTCTGGACTGGGCTGAAGGCAAAGCCAACCAGGACATCCAGTTCACATTCCCATTCACCTTCAGAGAGCTGAATGTGCTGAAAGAGAGAAAGTTCAGCTTGGTGGAACTTGTTGATTACTTCTTTAGTGAAACCAAAGAAGCAGGAATCTGCAGGTTTGAAAAGTTCCCGGTGGTCTTCATCTTTGACGGTCTGGATGAGTGTCGACTTCCTCTGGACTTCCTCAACACTGAGATCCTGACTGATGTTACTGAGTCCACCTCAGTGGGTGTGCTGCTGACAAACCTCATCAGGGGGAATCTGGTTCCCTCTGCTCGCCTCTGGATAACCACACGACCTGCAGCAGCCAATCAGATCCCTCCTGGGTGTGTTGACATGGTGACAGAGGTCAGAGGGTTCACTGATGCCCAGAAGGAGGAGTACTTCAGGAAGAGATTCAGAAAGGAGGAGCAGGCCAGCAGAATCATCTCCCACATCAAGAGATCACGAAGCCTCCACATCATGTGCCACATCCCAGTCTTCTGCTGGATCACTGCTACAGTTCTGGAGGACGAGTTGAAGACCAGAGAGGGAGGAGAGCTGCCCAAGACCCTGACTGAGATGTACATCCATTTCCTGGTGGTTCAGTCCAAAGTGAAGAAGATCAAGTATGATGGAGGCGCTGAGACAGATCCACACTGGAGTCCAGAGACCAGGAAGATGATGGAGTCTCTGGGAAAACTGGCTTTTGAGCAGCTGCAGAAAGGCAACCTGATCTTCTATGAATCAGACCTGACAGAGTGTGGCATCGATATCAGAGCAGCCTCAGTGGTCTCAGGAGTGTTCACACAGATCTTTAAAGAGGAGAGAGGACTGTACCAGGACAAGGTGTTCAGCTTCGTCCATCTGAGTGTTCAGGAGTTTCTGGCTGCTCTTCATGTCCATCTGACCTTCACCAACTCTGGAGTCAACCTGCTGGCAGAAGAACAAACATCATCAACACAGTTCTACCAGAGTGCTGTGGACAAGGCCTTGCAGAGTCCTAATGGACACCTGGACCTGTTCCTCCGCTTCCTCCTGGGTCTTTCACTGCAGACCAATCAGAATCTCCTACGAGGTCTGCTGACACAGACAGGAAGTAGCTCAGAGACCAATCAGGAAACAGTGGAGTACATCAAGGAGAAGATGGATGAGGGTCTGTCTGCAGAGAGAAGCATCAATCTGTTCCACTGTCTGAATGAACTGAATGATGGTTCTCTAGTGGAGGAGATCCAACAGTACCTGAGTTCAGGAAGTCTCTCCACAGATGAACTGTTTCCTGCTCAGTGGTCAGCTCTGGTCTTCATCTTACTGTCATCAGAAGAAGATCTGGACGTGTTTGACCTGAAGAAATACTCTGATTCAGAGGAAGCTCTTCTCATGCTTTTGCCAGTGGTCAAAGCCTCCAAAAAAGCTCTGTAAGTGGGACAGAATCCATCTATTTATAATATGTTGTGGAGATGAGCCGGATACTCGGTACAGTATCCGGTACAGATAAAGCACTTTTGCAGAATACAAGTATTATACGAGTAATACAAGTCAATATCTGTGCTCGGATTGGGTAGCGGACCGTGTCTGCGTTCTGTGATAGGCACAGCTGTACCTGCTGTACTTTACTTTGCATTTTTTTCATAATCATTTTTCATTTTCTTCCGTTCCAATGACTCTGGTCGCGAAGTGCTGATCTCCGCAATTTGAAGCCAGTTTGTATTGATGATTAAAATTATTATTTTACAGTACAGTAGTTATTTGTAAAAAAACGTTTATACAGTACTTTTATTTGTTAAACAAATGCTTGGGCCTGTAAAAAGGTTTTGTTCTTTGGTTTCAGTGTATAATGGAGTATTTCATCGTATAATAATGGTAAAAAAAAAAGGTTACTACTTCACGGATTTCACTTATCACGGGTTCTTCTTGGAACGTAACCCCCGTGATAAACGAGGGTTCACTGTACTTCCTTAACCAGTAGATTTCTGGTAACGTGGGGTTTGTAGTACTTCCTTAACCAGTAGATTTCTGGTAACGGGGGGTTTGTAGTACTTCCTTAACCAGTAGATCTCTGGTAACGGGGGGTTTGTAGTACTTCCTTAACCAGTAGATCTCTGGTAACGGGGGGTTCGAGTACTTCCTTAACCAGTAGATCTCTGGTAACGGGGGGTTTGTAGTACTTCCTTAACCAGTAGATCTCTGGTAACGGGGGGTTTGTAGTACTTCCTTAACCAGTAGATCTCTGGTAAACAGTGCTGGTAGAATGTGACTCGCGCTGCGTCTCTGCCGTCGGAGATTTTAAAAAAAACAGTCCCCCCCCGCCCCCTCTTTCTCTCTCTATATGTCTCTCTCTTACTCTCACACACACACACACACACACTCACACATACCTGGTGTGGAAATAAAAATAAATAAAAGAACCAAAACCCCAAAAAATCACACTGATCCTAAAAAAATTAAAAGTTAAAAAAGAAAGTTATATTATTGAGTATGAAAACTCGTGTTCATTACATTTTACTTCATAATTGCAACCGCATGTGTTGTATTCATTGTTCCAAACAACCTAACCATTGTTACCATGACAACACCTGATGCTCAATGCTGATGCTGTCATGGAAATAGTTTTCTAATCAGCAATAAATATAACAATTTCTGATCAACCCATATCAATTGCATGCTTAAAATAACATACCAGTTAAAGCCCCGCCCATTTAAAGAAAACCCGACCCACTTCCTGGTTAAATTATGTCCACTTCCGGAATAGGCCCCGCCCAGTCCGAGTACAGAAACAGATAATTCATGTGGTAAACATATACAGATACAGATAATGCTGTACTCGCTCATGCCTAATATGTTGTAAAGCACTAAGTATGAACTATGGCTGAGATTGATTCGTTACTGTCCCTCCAAAAAAGCTCTGTAAGTGATATTTAATCATCAACAAATACTACGATATCTTTCAACAGGAGTTAAATATTACAACTTGTTTCCTTCCTGTTGTCTCTCCAGGCTGAGTGGCTGTAACCTGTCAGAGAGAAGCTGTGAAGCTCTGTCCTCAGTTCTCAGCTCCCAGTCCTCTAGTCTGAGAGAGCTGGACCTGAGTAACAACAACCTGCAGGATTCAGGAGGGAAGCTGATCTCTGATGGACTGAAGAGTCCACACTGCACACTGGAGACTCTCAGGTCAGATCAACAACAATAATCTTTGAAAACACAGTACTGAAAAATACTTTGGAGACAAAACATGTGAATGTTTCCAAAGTATTTTATTGTGATTTAGAATCACTTCATAAAGAATGAATAATGAACTGTGGCTGAGATCCAGAAATCATTCATTTTAATATCATGTGACTTTGTTTATTCCTGATTATACACCAAGTAGATCCAACCAGACAATCTGATTGGTCATCTAGACATTTAGAACGTACTCAAATCAGCATGACAGCCCCCCCAGAGACATTGGAGCACACCTGGTGCATCACATGAAATATTACTCCGCCATTTCCATGGCAACATTGTAACTTCCAGAGCTGAATCAAAGAAACAGTAACGTTAGCCCACAACATTGATACAATGGATTGTTTGGTGTTAGTTTTGATTCATAAGGAGAACTTAGTTTTGATGAATGGTTGGAAGAGGATGAGACGGAGATAACTGTTACTGGAATAGTTTGGATCCCATCAGCTGTTTGGACCACATCAGCTGTTGGACCACATCAGCTGTTTGGATCCCATCAGCTGTTTGGATCCCATCAGCTGTTTGGATCCCATCAGCTGTTTGGACCACATCAGCTGTTTGGATCACATCAGCTGTTGGATCACATCAGTTGTTGGACTGCATCAGCTGTTAGGACCACATCAGCTGTGCCACTGACACTTCAATAATGAAGTTTGCAGACGTATAGCAGCAGAACAACGGGCTTATTACTGTTGTGAATTAAAAATAGTGTGTAAGGACATGATTAAAAAATAACTACTAAAGTATTTTTCTGTTTGGTTAAAGCCATTCACATATCGGGATTCCTACGTACCGTCTACACATGCCACCCTGCCAAGACCTCTAGCCCTCCCCCTGCCACCCCATGTAATAGTTTTTAGATCCTCCACTGAATATTACAACTTGTTTCCTTCCTGTCATCTCTCCAGGCTGAGTGGCTGTAACCTGTCAGAGAGAAGCTGTGAAGCTCTGTCCTCAGTTCTCAGCTCCCAGTCCTCTAGTCTGAGAGAGCTGGACCTGAGTAACAACAACCTGCAGGATTCAGGAGGGAAGCTGATCTCTGATGGACTGAAGAGTCCACACTGCACACTGGAGACTCTCAGGTCAAATGTTGTTACTGTTTGTTTTTAATTTAAGATATTTCTATAAGCACTAAGCTTCAAGTAGTTATAAAGCCTTTCTCATGTTAGGACTAAAATTTTACAATTTACGAAAATCTAAATTATTTTTTGATTCATTTTGTTATATTGTATGATCACACATCATAAAGCATGAAATATGAACCATGGCTGAGTTCTAGAAATACTTTGTTTTAATATGTGACTGATTCCTGATTCAGTCTTGATTAGTTATCTACAACTTAGGAATAAAATAGAAAGGAATTAAACTGAAAAGGGTTTTAACATAATAAATATACTAAATAAGTCCAGACTCAACATTTAAACACACGTTATCTGTCTTGTTTCCTGTTGTCTCTCCAGGCTGAGTGGCTGTAACCTGTCAGAGAGAAGCTGTGAAGCTCTGTCCTCAGTTCTCAGCTCCCAGTCCTCTAGTCTGAGAGAGCTGGACCTGAGTAACAACAACCTGCAGGATTCAAGAGGGAAGCTGATCTCTGATGGACTGAAGAGTCCACACTGCACACTGGAGACTCTCAGGTCAGATGTTGTTACTGTTTGTTTTTAATTTAAGATATTTCTATAAGCGCTAAGCTTCAAGTAGTTATAAAGCCTTTCTCATGTCAGGACTAAAATTTTACAATTTACGAAAATCTAAATTATTTTTTGATTCATTTTGTTATATTGTATGATCACACATCATAAAGCATGAAATATGAACCATGGCTGAGTTCTAGAAATACTTTGTTTTAATATGTGACTGATTTCTGATTCAGTCTTGATTAGTTATCTACAACTTAGGAATAAAACAGAAAGGAATTAAACTGAAAAGGGTTTTAACATAATAAATATACTAAATAAGTCCAGACTCAACATTTAGACACACGTTATCTGTCTTGTTTCCTGTTGTCTCTCCAGGCTGAGTGTCTGTAACCTGTCAGAGAGAAGCTGTGAAGCTCTGTCCTCAGTTCTCAGCTCCCAGTCCTCTAGTCTGAGAGAGCTGGACCTGAGTAACAACAACCTGCAGGATTCAGGAGGGAAGCTGATCTCTGATGGACTGAAGAGTCCACACTGCACACTGGAGACTCTCAGGTCAGGATTCATTAACCCGTTCAACTGATGACCATTTAAACTCTGACTAACTTTAGTTGATAAACAGCTGACGTGTAGCTTTGTGTCTGTTGATATGATAAACTTTAGCAGTAGTTATGAGACTCAATAATTAAATACCGCATATGATTTTAAAGATTATTATGAATCTGACTAAAATGTACCTGGACAACAAAGAAAGAAAGAACTAGCACATGGCTCACGTGGTGACAGAGGCTTCCTGTGTGTTGTTCTGTGTGTTTCAGTCTGTCAGGCTGTCTGATCTCAGAGGAAGGCTGTTCTTCTCTGGTCTCAGCTCTGAGCTCCAACCCCTCCCATCTGAGAGAGCTGGACCTGAGCTACAATCATCCAGGAGACTCAGGAGTGAAGCTGCTGTCAGCGGGACTGAAGGATCCTCTCTGGAGACTGGACACTCTCAGGTACACACACTGATCAACAAGAAGGAGATATTAGTGTAGGAAGTTTTAAAGGAGAACATCTCCAGGAACTAAAATGATAACTCCATTTGTTAATAATTGATGTAGTTTGGACAGATACCGGACTGTGGTTTTAAGAAACATCCTTTTTCCTTCTTTCCTGGGATCAAGTCAGCTTCAACTCGACAGAGAGAGGTCCAGGACAGGTTTAGCCTAGCTTAGCACAAAGCTAAATGTGCTTTGTACACTGTGAGCAGAGTGTGTGGATGAAGCATTAATCTCCTCTTTAGACAGACTAGTTAGCTATAGGTTTAAAATGTCAGCTGCCGGTGCTGCAGGGCTCATGTGATCGATCAGAGACGTACTCTGACGTCTGGACCAATTATTTCTCTAAGGTCCTCTTGTGCTGGGAGAGGACGGCTCTACGTTCTAAAAGTCTCTCAAAACGCTCTTTCCTAGTCCCTGCGGTGCTAACACGATATATGTCTCTCTACAGAGAAACGTCCACTGATGCACCAAATGGTTGCTCTTGGGGTAATTGTTGGGTCTCTGTAAATGAAAAGACGTAATCCTGTCCACATTCAGGCTGGGAGTGGACACAGGGTGGAGACAGAGACTGGGTGTGGACACAGGGTGGAGACAGAGACTGGGAGTGGACACAGGGTGGAGACAGAGACTGGAGTGGACACAGGGTGGAGACAGAGGCTGGGAGTGGACACAGGGTGGAGACAGAGGCTGGGAGTGGACACAGGGTGGAGACAGAGACTGGAGTGGACACAGGGTGGAGACAGAGGCTGGGAGTGGACACAGGGTGGAGACAGAGACTGGGAGTGGACACAGGGTGGAGACAGAGGCTGGGAGTGGACACAGGGTGGAGACAGAGACTGGGAGTGGACACAGGGTGGAGACAGAGACTGGGAGTGGACACAGGGTGGAGACATGCGTTACATGACCCATTTCTTCTGTAAAGCCGTGCCAGTGTTTGGATCTCTCCTCTTACTCTCCACCCAGCCCCCCCCCCCTTCAGTCCCACACGGCCCCCCAGCCACAGAGACCAGCGGGACAGCCCCAGATCCCACCGCTGACATTTGTCCCCAGTTGTAATAGTTATTAACACAGCTGTGTGTTGTTAAGCAGGAGACGCTAACCTGGATTTGTTCCAGTGTTTCTGGTAACTCTGCTATCGCGGCCGCCACGGCCAACACCACAGAAGAAGTCACTGAATGCAGCTAACTTCAGTTGGTAGAGTAACAGCGTGGTCTCTCTCTCTCTCTCTCTCTGTCTCTCTCTCTGTCTCTCTCTCTCTGTCTCTCTCTCTCTCTCTCTGTCTCTCTCTCTCTCTGTGTCTCTCTCTCTCTCTGTCTCTCTCTCTCTCTGTCTCTGTCTCTCTCTGTCTCTCTCTCTCTGTCTTTCTCTGTCTCTCTCTCTCTGTCTCTCTCTCTGTCTTTCTCTGTCTCTGTCTCCCTCTCTCTCTCTCTCTGTCTCTCTCTCTGTCTCTGTCTCTGTCTCTCTCTCTGTCTCCCTCTCTCTGTCTCTCTCTCTGTCTCTCTCTGTCTCTGTCTCCCTCTCTGTCTCTCTCTGTCTCTGTCTCCCTCTCTGTCTCCCTCTCTCTGTCTCTCTCTCTGTCTCTCTCTCTCTCTCTCTGTCTCTCTCTGTCTCTCTCTGTCTCTGTCTCTCTCTCTCTCTGTCTCTCTCTGTCTCTCTCTGTCTCTCTCTCCCTCTCTCTCCCTGTCTCTCTCTCTGTCTGTCTCTGTCTTCCAGCTGATGTCCTCATTCTGTAACATGTAGTCTATGATGAAGACATCATTTTATGGACGGTGGACACGTCAAATGTCCCGATGTCCTAAAGAGTAAAAGGTTCGATCCCAGGGAAGAAGTTAAAGGAAATTAAAGTGAATGAAAGATTAGAATTGATTGACGACCCAAATATGAATATAAAATGAGGAAATCCCAGCGCTCCATTAGACCAGAACCAAGCTGTGGAGAGAGACCGGTTAGAGAGAGAGACAGGTTAGAGAGAGAGAGAGACAGGTTAGAGAGAGAGAGACAGGTTAGAGAGAGAGAGACAGGTTAGAGAGAGAGAGAGACAGGTTAGAGAGAGAGAGACAGGTTAGAGAGAGAGACAGGTTAGAGAGAGAGAGAGACAGGTTAGAGAGAGAGAGACAGGTTAGAGAGAGAGACAGGTTACAGAGAGAGAGACAGGTTAGAGAGAGAGAGACAGGTTAGAGAGAGAGAGAGAGACAGGTTAGAGAGAGAGAGACAGGTTAGAGAGAGAGAGACAGGTTAGAGAGAGAGAGAGGTTAGAGAGAGAGAGAGACAGGTTAGAGAGAGAGAGAGACAGGTTAGAGAGAGAGAGACAGGTTAGAGAGAGAGAGAGACAGGTTACAGAGAGAGAGAGACAGGTTAGAGAGAGAGAGACAGGTTAGAGAGAGAGAGACAGGTTAGAGAGAGAGACAGGTTAGAGAGAGAGAGACAGGTTAGAGGGAGAGAGACAGGTTAGAGAGAGAGAGACAGGTTAGAGAGAGAGAGAGACAGGTTAGAGAGAGAGAGACAGGTCAGCGCTCCATTAGACCAGAACCAAGCTGTGGAGAGAGACAGGTTAGAGAGAGAGAGACAGGTTAGAGAGAGAGAGACAGGTTAGAGTGAGAGACAGGTTAGAGAGAGAGAAAGACAGGTTAGAGAGAGAGACAGGTTACAGAGAGAGAGACAGGTTAGAGAGAGAGACAGGTTAGAGAGAGAGACAGGTTAGAGAGAGAGAGACAGGTTAGAGAGAGAGAGAGACAGGTTACAGAGAGAGAGAGACAGGTTAGAGAGAGAGAGACAGGTTAGAGAGAGAGAGACAGGTTAGAGAGAGAGACAGGTTAGAGAGAGAGACAGGTTAGAGAGAGAGAGAGAGGTTAGAGGGAGAGAGACAGGTTAGAGAGAGAGAGACAGGTTAGAGAGAGAGAGACAGGTTAGAGAGAGAGAGACAGGTCAGCGCTCCATTAGACCAGAACCAAGCTGTGGAGAGAGACCGGTTAGAGAGAGAGAGACAGGTTAGAGAGAGAGACAGGTTAGAGAGAGAGAGAGACAGGTTAGAGAGAGAGAGACAGGTTAGAGAGAGAGAGACAGGTTAGAGAGAGAGAGACAGGTTAGAGAGAGAGACAGGTTAGAGAGAGAGAGAGACAGGTTAGAGAGAGAGAGACAGGTTAGAGAGAGAGACAGGTTACAGAGAGAGAGAGACAGGTTAGAGAGAGAGAGACAGGTTAGAGAGAGAGAGAGAGACAGGTTAGAGAGAGAGACAGGTTAGAGAGAGAGAGACAGGTTAGAGAGAGAGAGACAGGTTAGAGAGAGAGAGACAGGTTAGAGAGAGAGAGACAGGTTAGAGAGAGAGACAGGTTAGAGAGAGAGAGAGACAGGTTAGAGAGAGAGACAGGTTAGAGAGAGAGAGAGACAGGTTAGAGAGAGAGAGACAGGTTAGAGAGAGAGAGAGACAGGTTACAGAGAGAGAGAGACAGGTTAGAGAGAGAGAGACAGGTTAGAGAGAGAGAGACAGGTTAGAGAGAGAGAGACAGGTTAGAGAGAGAGAGACAGGTTAGAGAGAGAGAGACAGGTTAGAGAGAGAGACAGGTTAGAGAGAGAGAGACAGGTTAGAGGGAGAGAGACAGGTTAGAGAGAGAGAGACAGGTTAGAGAGAGAGTGAGACAGGTTAGAGAGAGAGAGACAGGTCAGCGCTCCATTAGACCAGAACCAAGCTGTGGAGAGAGACCGGTTAGAGAGAGAGACAGGTTAGAGAGAGAGACAGGTTAGAGAGAGAGAGACACGTTAGAGAGAGAGACAGGTCAGCGCTCCATTAGACCAGAACCAAGCTGTGGAGAGAGACAGGTTAGAGAGAGAGAGACAGGTTAGAGAGAGAGAGACAGGTTAGAGTGAGAGACAGGTTAGAGAGAGAGAAAGACAGGTTAGAGAGAGAGACAGGTTAGAGAGAGAGAGACAGGTTAGAGAGAGAGACAGGTTAGAGAGAGACAGGTTAGAGAGAGAGAGACAGGTTAGAGAGAGAGAGAGACAGGTTAGAGAGAGAGAGACAGGTTAGAGAGAGAGAGACAGGTTAGAGAGAGAGAGACAGGTTAGAGAGAGAGACAGGTTAGAGAGAGAGACAGGTTAGAGAGAGAGAGAGGTTAGAGGGAGAGAGACAGGTTAGAGAGAGAGAGACAGGTTAGAGAGAGAGTGAGACAGGTTAGAGAGAGAGAGACAGGTCAGCGCTCCATTAGACCAGAACCAAGCTGTGGAGAGAGACCGGTTAGAGAGAGAGACAGGTTAGAGAGAGAGACAGGTTAGAGAGAGAGAGACAGGTTAGAGAGAGAGACAGGTTAGAGAGAGAGAGACAGGTTAGAGAGAGAAGTTAGAGAGAGAGAGACAGGTTAGAGAGAGAGAGAGACAGGTTAGAGAGAGAGAGACAGGTTAGAGAGAGAGAGAGACAGGTTAGAGAGAGAGAGACAGGTTAGAGAGAGAGAGACAGGTTAGAGAGAGAGAGACAGGTTAGAGAGAGACAGGTTAGAGAGAGAGAGACAGGTTAGAGGGAGAGAGACAGGTTAGAGAGAGAGAGACAGGTTAGAGAGAGAGAGACAGGTTAGAGAGAGAGAGACAGGTCAGCGCTCCATTAGACCAGAACCAAGCTGTGGAGAGAGACCGGTTAGAGAGAGAGACAGGTTAGAGAGAGAGAGACACGTTAGAGAGAGAGACAGGTTAGAGAGAGAGACAGGTTAGAGAGAGAGAGACAGGTTAGAGAGAGAGACAAGTTAGAGAGAGAGAGAGACAGGTTAGAGAGAGACAGGTTAGAGAGAGAGAGACAGGTTAGAGAGAGAGAGACAGGTTAGAGAGAGAGACAGGTTAGAGAGAGAGACAGGTTAGAGAGAGAGAGACAGGTTAGAGAGAGAGACAGGTCAGCGCTCCATTAGACCAGAACCAAGCTGTGGTGAGAGAGACAGGTTAGAGAGAGAGAGACAGGTTAGAGAGAGAGAGACAGGTTAGAGAGCGAGACAGGTTAGAGAGAGAGAGACAGGTTAGAGAGAGAGAGACAGGTTAGAGAGAGAAAGACAGGTTAGAGAGAGAGAGAGACAGGTTAGAGAGAAAGAGACAGGTTAGAGAGAGAGACAGGTTAGAGAGAGAGAGACAGGTTAGAGAGAGAGAGACAGGTTAGAGAGAGAGAGAGAGACAGGTTAGAGAGAGAGAGACAGGTTAGAGAGAGAGACAGGTTAGAGAGAGAGAGAGACAGGTTAGAGAGAGAGAGACAGGTTAGAGAGAGAGACAGGTTAGAGAGAGAGACAGGTTAGAGAGAGAGACAGGTTAGAGAGAGAGAGACAGGTTAGAGAGAGAGAGACAGGTTAGAGAGAGAGACAGGTTAGAGAGAGAGAGACAGGTCAGAGAGAGAGAGAGACAGGTTAGAGAGAGAGAGAGACAGAGAGAGACAGGTTAGAGAGAGAGAGAGACAGGTTAGAGAGAGAGACAGGTTAGAGAGAGAGAGACAGGTTAGAGAGAGAGAGACAGGTTAGAGAGAGAGAGAGACAGGTTAGAGAGAGAGAGACAGGTTAGAGAGAGACAGGTTAGAGAGAGAGAGACAGGTTAGAGAGAGAGAGACAGGTTAGAGAGAGAGAGAGACAGGTTAGAGAGAGAGAGACAGGTTAGAGAGAGACAGGTTAGAGAGAGAGAGAGAGGTTAGAGAGAGAGAGACAGGTTAGAGAGAGACAGGTTAGAGAGAGAGAGACAGGTTAGAGAGAGAGACAGGTTAGAGAGAGAGAGACAGGTTAGAGAGAGAGAGACAGGTTAGAGAGAGAGACAGGTCAGCGCTCCATTAGACCAGAACCAAGCTGTGTGAGAGTGATGTAATGCCCCCCCCCCCCTCCTTTCAGGGTGGAGCCTGCTGGAGTCAGATGGTTGACACCAGGTCTGAGGAAGTGTAAGTGTGTTTTTAATTTCATTCATCAGACTGTGACATCATCATTCAACCCTGTGATGTCATCCCCAGAGAGCTGATTGGTTAATAACTGCAGCTGTGTTGTGTCTCGTTGTCTCCGTCAGATTCCTGTGAACTCACAGTCGACATGAACACGGTGAACAGGAGACTCAAACTGTCTCACAACAACAGGACGGTGACACATGTGGAGGAGGATCAGCCATATCCTGGTCATCCAGAGAGGTTTGAGTCCTGGTCTCAGCTGCTGTGTAGAGATGGTCTGACTGGTCGCTGTTACTGGGAGGTCCAGACCAGAGGAGATGTTGATGTATCAGTGAGTTACAGAGGAATCAAGAGGAGAGGAGACATTGATGACTGTGAGTTTGGATGTAATGATCAGTCCTGGAGTCTGGTCTGCTCTGATGATGATGATGGTCGTTACTATGTCTGGCACAATAACGAACAAACCTCCGTCTCCGTCCCCCGTGTCTCTGATAGAGTAGCAGTGTATGTGGACTGTCCTGCTGGATCTCTGTCCTTCTACACAGTCTCCTCTGACTCACTGATCCACATCCACACCTTCAACACCTCATCCACTCAGACTCTCTATCCTGGGTTTGGGTTCTGGTCTCCTGGCTCCTCAGTGTCTCTGTGTCCTGTGGAAGACGGAGAGTGTCCTCCTGTCTCTCACTGCTGATCAGCTGAGTCTGGACAGGACCCCCCTTCCAGAAATATGTCAGCTTATTGTTATGAACTAATGAATGAACTTTGTATGAAATAATCCAGGATGATTGAACAGATTCCTCGTGAACGTTGTGATCTTCTTCCTCTTCCAGTCCTTTAAAGACGGAGATATAGATAGATATATATATATATATATATATATATATATATATATATATATATATATATATATATAGATATATATATATCTGTTGATGTTGTGCCTCCGAGATGCTAACGAGAGACTTCCATCATCATGTTATTGGTCAGCTAACATGATGTCACGCTGGACCACATCCACCAGACTCCATGTAAATAAACAGACATTTTAGCATCGTAACACACACTTCATTCAGAGTCAAGAGAAACCAAATAAAACTATGAAAAGCTGTTTTTGGTCTTCTCTACACTTTTCCAACCATCATAACTCTAGTGTTGGTGGAAATAAACAAATACTTTACTGATTTACATGTGAAAATATGTTGGCTCTATACACGCTAAAAGGGCTGTTTTTTACATGGAGTCTGGTTGGTTTAGCACTAGCTACGTCACAGCTGTTCTGGGAAACAGAAATGTCTTAAAATAGATTTTAAAAGGTCTCTGAAGGGTTAAGACGTGTAACACTTATTATTTTTAGTTTATTATTAGGATGTGCAAGTTGTAGGCACACTGCTAAAATGTCTGTGGAATTTTCTAGTTTAATCTCTTGTCTTTCCTCCTTTCTTTTGAACAGAATAGAAATCCTTTATTGTCAGTATACACAAGTACACAGTACCTGTGCAATGAAATTGGAGCAATTCCAATGTTTTAGTGTGTTTATGACCTATATGGCCTGTCATTGCTTTATTACTTTTATATATCTGTCAAGCATTTTTATGTAAAATGATTAAATGTTCAAATAAAAAGTTCAACAAAACGAAATGGGTCTGGTAGAATTAAAGACTGCACAAATACTTTATAAAGCACAAAATAAAGGTAAGGAAAGGAAGGAAAAGCAGTGATCTGTGGTATTTCGGGGGGCTGTATCTTGGTGGAGATGCAGTAATTATCTTGTCATTTTATTTTATTTTTCTTTTGAATCGTGGTCCTCCTGGCTGTAATGCCTGTGGAGACCTGAGGGGCAGCACAGAGCCGCTGGGCCGGAGATCTGGCCGGAAGTGCTAAAACAGTAGAAGAAGAAGAAGATCACTCCCACGACGAGCAACATGTCTCCGCCAGGAGGGAAAATAAACAGGCCGAAAACGGTAAGAAACTGTTTAATATGAACAATAAGTTGATAAAGTTGAAGTAGATAAAAGTTAAGGAGAAGACGCTTAAATGTCGCGTGATTCCATCATAACTGGGGGCAAGGAGAGCTAATGTAAAGACGTTACTAGCGTTAGCAGTTAGCAAGGAGAGCTAACGTACACACGTTACTAACGTTAGCTGTTAGCAAGGAGAGCTAACGTAAAGACGTTACTAGCGTTAGCAGTTAGCAAGGAGAGCTAACGTACACACGTTACTAACGTTAGCCGTTAGCAAGGAGAGCTAATGTAAAGACGTTACTAGCGTTAGCAGTTAGCAAGGAGAGCTAACGTACACACGTTACTAGCGTTAGCAGTTAGCAAGGAGAGCTAACGTACACACGTTACTAACGTTAGCAGTTAGCAAGGAGAGCTAACGTACACACGTCTGGCTAATGGACCAGAGTCTGGTAGGACCGGGATAATGGACCAGGGTTTGGTAGGACCAGGGTCTGGTAGGGCCTGGATAATGGACCAGAGTCTGGTAGGACCGGGATAATGGGCCAGAGTCCGGTAGGACCAGAGTCTGGTAGGACCCGGATAATGGACCAGGGTCTGGTAGGACCGGGATAATGGGCCAGAGTCCGGTAGGACCCGGATAATGGACCAGGGTCTGGTAGGACCGGGATAATGGACCAGGGTCTGGTAGGACCGGGATAATGGACCAGAGTCTGGTAGGACCGGGATAATGGACCAGGGTCTGGTAGGACCGGGATAATGGACCAGAGTCTGGTAGGACCAGGGTCTGGTAGGACCTGGATAATGGACCAGGGTCCGGTAGGACCGGGATAATGGACCAGGGTCCGGTATGACCGGGATAATGGACCAGGGTCCGGTAGGGCCGGGATAATGGACCAGAGTCTGGTAGGACCTGGATAATGGACCAGAGTCTGGTAGGACCTGGATAATGGACCAGGATCTGGTAGGACCAGAGTCTGGTAGGACCTGGATAATGGACCAGGGTCTGGTAGGGCCGGGATAATGGACCAGAGTCTGGTAGGACCTGGATAATGGACCAGAGTCCGGTAGGGCCGGGATAATGGACCAGGGTCTGGTAGGACCTGGATAATGGACCAGGGTCTGGTAGAACCGGGCTTGTCCTGTCGTGTTAGGTTTTTCTCCGTTAGTTGTCGGACCGACTCGGCGGGAATCTTAACATCACACAATAACTATATAAATAATATATACATGTTTTTAAGTTAAATCTGATTGTTTCCATGGTGATTGCCACTCATTAAGCCCGTTGAGGGTCTTTCTATGAACCCGACACCACTGTCTTAATGTTATTGTTGTGAAGCAGCTGACATCTTGGGCTCTGCATCGGTCAGGACTCCAGATCTGGGGACGGGAATCCGTCCCGTTGCTGGTTCAGGTTTTTCTGATCTTGTTTGTCGCCCTGCAGGAACTCGGCAGGAATCTGAACAAGCGGCGGCGAGTCCTGAGCAGAGAGAAGAGGAAGAGACGCCTGATAGTCGGCGCCGTGGTGGACGAGGGACTCATCACCATCCATCACCTGAAGAAGAGAAAGTCAGTGACCAATGAGAGCTGCGGCTGTGTCGCGGTGCAGCGGCGCACACGCCCGTCCTCTTAGAGTGGAGGTCAGCGGGTCAAACTGACCTTAAAGGGCCAGACGTGTATGCTGACCTTTAACCCTCATGTTGTCTTCACGTCAGTGGAAAATCAACTTTTTTTTTTTTATCAATGTTTGTCCCTTTTTCATCACTGTTTACACTTTGTGTTCATTGTTTGTCCTTTTTTGACGTTTAACACTACGTAACACTAAGTTATTAACTTTAGTTTTAGTTATTTTTGGAATTTCTGGTCAATAAACCTCATTTATAGGAAATTATACCTAATGTTTGAGTTAGAAAAGCAGAAATTAGGAATTATTGAGACTAAAATTAAAGGAATGGATGTTGATGATAATCACAGACTGGAATATGTCAACTTTTACTCTCAATACTATTTCAAAAACACTTCAATTTGGTTTCAAATGCTATAAAATTGAATAAGACGCCCCAAAATTAATGAAAGTAGAGATTTGGACGACATGAGGACGACATGAGGGTTAGAGCCAGTTGCTGACGGCAGGTTTTAACCATTGAGTCGCCGTCCTGTCGACAGCAGAACATCACCGGCCTCCTTTAGTTGTAGTTGTCTCTTCTCGGCGGTTTCCAGATGTTTTCCAGATGTTTTAGTCTCTTTTTTTTTTTTTTTTTTTTAAACATTGTTTACCCTTCTCCAACTGTTTGTCACTTTTTTTCCGACGTTTTCTCTGCTTCAACATCCCATATTTCTGATTTAAAAAAAACGTTGAAAACGGGTCAGATTTGACCCGAGGACAACGTGAGGGTCAGGGGTCAGCAACATGAGGGTCAGGGGTCAGCAACACGAGGGATGAGGGTCAGGGGTCAGCAACACGAGGGAAGAGGGTCAGGGGTCAGCAACACGAGGGAAGAGGGTCAGGGGTCAGCAACACGAGGGAAGAGGGTCAGGGGTCAGCAACACGAGGGTCAGGGGTCAGCAACACGAGGGTCAGGGGTCAGCAACACGAGGGTCAGGGGTCAGCAACACGAGGGTCAGGGGTCAGCAACACGAGGGTCAGGGGTCAGCAACACGAGGGTCAGGGGTCAGCCAACTGCTTTAAGTTGTGACAGCGTTTGTGATGTACTGAACGTCTTTCCATCTCATCAAACTGTGTAAGCTGCAGGGAGCGTGTTCAGAGTGACGTCAGAGTGACGTCAGAGTGACGTCAGAGTGACGTCAGAGTGACGTCAGAGTGATGTCAGCGTCTGTGTTGATGTTTCAGGTCGAGCGCGCGGGCCAACATCACGCTGTCGGGGAAGAAGAAGAGGAAGCTGATCAAACAGCTGCAGCACATGCAGCAGGAGAAGGCCAGCATGGAAGGTAGGGGGTATTAAAACTAACCTTTATTACATGCAGCAGGAGAAGGCCAGCATGGAAGGTAGGGGGGGGGGGGGTATTAAAACTAACCTTTATTACATGCAGCAGGAGAAGGCCAGCATGGAAGGTAGGGGGGATTAAAACTAACCTTTATTACATGCAGCAGGAGAAGGCCAGCATGGAAGGTAGGGGGGGGGGGTATTAAAACTAACCTTTATTACATGCAGCAGGAGAAGGCCAGCATGGAAGGTAGGGGGGGGGGGTATTAAAACTAACCTTTATTACATGCAGCAGGAGAAGGCCAGCATGGAAGGTAGGGGGTATTAAAACTAACCTTTATTACATGCAGCAGGAGAAGGCCAGCATGGAAGGTAGGGGGGGGGGGGTATTAAAACTAACCTTTATTACATGCAGCAGGAGAAGGCCAGCATGGAAGGTAGGGGGGGGGGGTATTAAAACTAACCTTTATTACATGCAGCAGGAGAAGGCCAGCATGGAAGGTAGGGGGTATTAAAACTAACCTTTATTACATGCAGCAGGAGAAGGCCAGCATGGAAGGTAGGGGGTATTAAAACTAACCTTTATTACATGCAGCAGGAGAAGGCCAGCATGGAAGGTAGGGGGTATTAAAACTAACCTTTATTACATGCAGCAGGAGAAGGCCAGCATGGAAGGTAGGGGGTATTAAAACTAACCTTTATTACATGCAGCAGGAGAAGGCCAGCATGGAAGGTAGGGGGTATTAAAACTAACCTTTATTACATGCAGCAGGAGAAGGCCAGCATGGAAGGTAGGGGGTATTAAAACTAACCTTTATTACATGCAGCAGGAGAAGGCCAGCATGGAAGGTGGGGGTATTAAAACTAACCTTTATTACATGCAGCAGGAGAAGGCCAGCATGGAAGGTGGGGGGTATTAAAACTAACCTTTATTACATGCAGCAGGAGAAGGCCAGCATGGAAGGTAGGGGGTATTAAAACTAACCTTTATTACATGCAGCAGGAGAAGGCCAGCATGGAAGGTGGGGGTATTAAAACTAACCTTTATTACATGCAGCAGGAGAAGGCCAGCATGGAAGGTGGGGGGTATTAAAACTAACCTTTATTACATGCAGCAGGAGAAGGCCAGCATGGAAGGTAGGGGGTATTAAAACTAACCTTTATTACATGCAGCAGGAGAAGGCCAGCATGGAAGGTGGGGGTATTAAAACTAACCTTTATTACATGCAGCAGGAGAAGGCCAGCATGGAAGGTAGGGGGTATTAAAACTAACCTTTATTACATGCAGCAGGAGAAGGCCAGCATGGAAGGTGGGGGTATTAAAACTAACCTTTATTACAGGCAGCAGGAGAAGGCCAGCATGGAAGGTAGGGGGTATTAAAACTAACCTTTATTACATGCAGCAGGAGAAGGCCAGCATGGAAGGTGGGGGTATTAAAACTAACCTTTATTACATGCAGCAGGAGAAGGCCAGCGTGGGGGTATTAAAACTAACCTTTATTACATGCAGCAGGAGAAGGCCAGCATGGAAGGTAGGGGGTATTAAAACTAACCTTTATTACATGCAGCAGGAGAAGGCCAGCATGGAAGGTGGGGGTATTAAAACTAACCTTTATTACATGCAGCAGGAGAAGGCCAGCATGGAAGGTAGGGGGTATTAAAACTAACCTTTATTACATGCAGCAGGAGAAGGCCAGCATGGAAGGTAGGGGGTATTAAAACTAACCTTTATTACATGCAGCAGGAGAAGGCCAGCATGGAAGGTAGGGGGTATTAAAACTAACCTTTATTACATGCAGCAGGAGAAGGCCAGCATGGAAGGTAGGGGGTATTAAAACTAACCTTTATTACATGCAGCAGGAGAAGGCCAGCATGGAAGGGGGTATTAAAACTAACCTTTATTACAGGCAGCAGGAGAAGGCCAGCATGGAAGGTGGGGGGTATTAAAACTAACCTTTATTACATGCAGCAGGAGAAGGCCAGCATGGAAGGTAGGGGGTATTAAAACTAACCTTTATTACATGCAGCAGGAGAAGGCCAGCATGGAAGGGGGTATTAAAACTAACCTTTATTACAGGCAGCAGGAGAAGGCCAGCATGGAAGGTGGGGGGTATTAAAACTAACCTTTATTACATGCAGCAGGAGAAGGCCAGCATGGAAGGTGGGGGGTATTAAAACTAACCTTTATTACATGCAGCAGGAGAAGGCCAGCATGGAAGGTAGGGGGTATTAAAACTAACCTTTATTACATGCAGCAGGAGAAGGCCAGCATGGAAGGTAGGGGGTATTAAAACTAACCTTTATTACATGCAGCAGGAGAAGGCCAGCATGGAAGGGGGTATTAAAACTAACCTTTATTACAGGCAGCAGGAGAAGGCCAGCATGGAAGGTGGGGGGGGGGGGGTATTAAAACTAACCTTTATTACATGCAGCAGGAGAAGGCCAGCATGGAAGG
>JABXJD010000215.1:352500-382500 GCA_013375575.1 Percina caprodes
CCATGTAAATAATCACTACTTTTAGCGTGTATAGAGCAGCATATCTCCACCAGACTCCATGTTAATAATCACTACTTTTAGCATGTATAGAGCAGCATATCTCCACCAGACTCCATGTAAATAATCACTACTTTTAGTGTGTATAGAGCAGCATATCTCTACCAGACTCCATGTAAATAATCACTACTTTTAGCGTGTATAAAGCAGCATATCTCTACCAGACTCCATGTAAATAATCACTACTTTTAGCGTGTATAGAGCAGCATATCTCCACCAGACTCCATGTTAATAATCACTACTTTTAGTGTGTATAGAGCAGCATATCCCCACCAGACTCCATGTAAATAATCACTACTTTTAGCGTGTATAGAGCAGCATATCTCCACCAGACTCCATGTTAATAATCACTACTTTTAGCATGTATAGAGCAGCATATCTCCACCAGACTCCATGTAAATAATCACTACTTTTACTGTGTATAGAGCAGCATATCTCCACCAGACTCCATGTAAATAATCACTACTTTTAGCGTGTATAGAGCAGCATATCTCCACCAGACTCCATGTAAATAATCACTACTTTTAGCGTGTATAGAGCAGCATATCTCCACCAGACTCCATGTTAATAATCACTACTTTTAGCGTGTATAGAGCAGCATATCTCCACCAGACTCCATGTAAATAATCACTACTTTTAGCGTGTATAGAGCAGCATATCTCCACCAGACTCCATGTAAATAATCACTACTTTTAGCATTGTAAAACCACCTTCATTAAAAATTAAATAAAATTCTGAAAATCCATTTTGTTTTCCAACCATCACAACTCTAATTTTGGTTGAAATAAACACATAATTTACTGATTTACTGATGAGATAGCCCCCCTAACATTAAGTACTGTAACCATTTTCATTCATAATAAGACTACATTTTGAGTCATGATTTGGAATTTTATTTTGAAAAGTGGATTTTTTTTAATCTCATAATTTTCTCCCAATATACATTTTGTCCTAATTTTGATTTAGAAACTCATAATTCTGACATTTTATGTTCCTAACATTTAGGTCCCCCCCCTCCCCTTCCCCCATACATTTCAAACATGTCAAATTGTGAATTAATACGTCATAGTTTTTTTATTTAGTATCATTTAGTAACATTTCAACAAACCTACATAACAAGAAAAATCTCACTTTTTTTATCAACTGCGCAAGGGTCAACATTTAACATGAAACTATAAAAAAAGTCTCTTTTTTTTTTTTTTTACTATTTTTTTTCAACATTTTCTCACTTTTTTAAAAACACGGAAATGTCCCTTCTTATCTTATTCTTATCCTTCATGTAAATAATCACTACTTTTAGCGTGTATAGAGCAGCATATCTCCACCAGACTCCATGTAAATAATCACTACTTTTAGCGTGTATAGAGCAGCATATCTCCACCAGACTCCATGTAAATAATCACTACTTTTAGTGTGTATAGAGCAGCATATCTCCACCAGACTCCATGTAAATAATCACTACTTTTAGCGTGTATAGAGCAGCATATCTCCACCAGACTCCATGTAAATAATCACTACTTTTAGTGTGTATAGAGCAGCATATCTCCACCAGACTCCATGTAAATAATCACTACTTTTAGTGTGTATAGAGCAGCATATCTCCACCAGACTCCATGTAAATAATCACTACTTTTAGCGTGTATAGAGCAGCATATCTCCACCAGACTCCATGTAAATAATCACTACTTTTAGCATTGTAAAACCACCTTCATTAAAAATTAAATAAAATTCTGAAAATCCATTTTGTTTTCCAACCATCACAACTCTAATTTTGGTTGAAATAAACACATAATTTACTGATTTACTGATGAGATAGCCCCCCTAACATTAAGTACTGTAACCATTTTCATTCATAATAAGACTACATTTTGAGTCATGATTTGGAATTTTATTTTGAAAAGTGGATTTTTTTTAATCTCATAATTTTCTCCCAATATACATTTTGTCCTAATTTTGATTTAGAAACTCATAATTCTGACATTTTATGTTCCTAACATTTAGGTCCCCCCCCCTCCCCTTCCCCCATACATTTCAAACATGTCAAATTGTGAATTAATACGTCATAGTTTTTTTATTTAGTATCATTTAGTAACATTTCATAAAATCTTTATTTTCTTCCAAACATACAGCTTTAATAAAGGGAACTATTTCTCTCTTTTATGCAGAGATGTCTTCATGGTGAAGTGTTTTTCTCCATATGTTTGGTTCATGTTCAGCCTCTTTAATTATTGATGAATCTGCCTATAAGCTGCTGTCATAAAAACGATTTTTATTCAAAACGCTTCGTTTTTAAGGAAGAAGGTATCTTTCTTTAATGTGCGTGTTGGCTAAACGTGTTTCTCTGAAGCCTGTTATTAATGATAATAATACTGTGTGTTGCTCACAGATTTTGGGATGCAGCCTCCACCCCCCCCCCTCCCTTTCAGAGGACAAAGACTAAAATGGGTCAGAGAAGCAGATCTTCTGCACCAGCCATCATGTAATGTAGCGGATCAGCAGAGACCGAGACCAGATGCTGCTGCTGAGATCCAACATGTCGCCTGCAGCCTGCAGACGCGCCCCCCCCCTCTGCATCTGACGGACACGGACGCACGTGTATTACTCAACATTTACTAAGAGAAAAACACGGTTTCTCACGGGGGAGGGGGGGTGGAATCGTGCCAGCAGTTATTTTAATCATGTCCTCTCGGGATGGAGGAAGCATTCTGCTCGCGGACTGGGACTGAACTGGTTTCGGGATCTTCCGGTTTCCAGACACCGACTCATCAGGCTGCTGCTGCCCGACTGAGAGGCGATGGATGCGGCGCCGAGTTAATCCGATTCCTCGGTGATAATACAGGTACAACTGTGAAGCTGTGGAGGAGGGGGGGGGGTAGCCTAATAATTAATGAACGGTACAGGCTACCATGTTGCTTTGTGTCCCGGTTCAGCCACGGTAAACACCAGTGTGTACGGCAGGGGATTGGTGGAACAACCCACGCGCCAACACGCACACAAAGGCAGAAATCAGCTGCGTCGCTTTCACGTGAAAAAGTAAGTTAGAGTCCGAAATGAGACTGATATGTTTCAGCATTAATATTAATATTACACTAAGACACTGGCAGCAGTGAATACTCTTTATTCACAGTTTTTACATTTGAAGGTATTTTACTGTAAATAGCAAGGGCGTAACTTTGGGTTCAACATGGGGGGGGGGGGACTATCTAGGGGGGTCCCGGGACAGGTCTGCATGGGATGGGGGGTCCCGGGACAGGTCTGCATGGGATGGGGGGTCCCGGGACAGGTCTGCATGGGATGAGAAAAGAGACAAAAACATCGGAGAAATTCTTAGAAACCAAATCAGGAAAAACATCAACAGAAACATTAAAAAAAGCGACAAATTGGGAAAAATTGTCAGAAAAAATCAACAAAAATGTTGAAAAAAAGCGTAAAAAACTTGAAAAAAATCCTCTGAAACGACGATAACGTCAAAAACTGTCAAAACAGAACTGGATAAAATCAACAAAAACAAAAACGCAACGAATACTTAAAAAGTCCAGAATGAGTTATTGGGGGAAGGGTTGTAACCCCCCCCCCTGTAAGTGATGCCTATGGTAAATAGACATTTACAGTTTCTTACTGTATTATTTGGCTGCTTTCTGCCTTTTCCTTTATTTTCCCAAGATGCATTGGTGTTTTCTACCTGTAATGTGTAACATTCCCAGTACTGTAATGTTATTATTTTCTCCCAGAATGCATTGCCCTTTACAGGATGATCCTGTTTAACATTAAAACAGCAACACAGTGGAACTAATACATGAAACATATAATATGGTTTTATATTAAATTAGATTAAAACATGTTTAATACATGAAAACAAGGTGCGGTGATGTCATTCAAACGCCGGTTTCCACAGCAGAAGAAGAACGGAGCTAACAGTGTAGTTACGTAGTAGTACAAATACTTGAAGTATTATTACTGTGTGTTTCAAAAAGTATTTTAATCTTTGTACTCTCTTATATTATATTCTAATATTCTAATAAAACCACAGATCTACTTTACAGTGGAGTCACTAATCACAAAGTGCTTTACATAAAACATATAATATGGTTTTATATTAAATTAAATTAAATTAAAGCTAATACATGAAAACAAGGTGCGGTGATGTCATTCAAACGCCGGTTTCCACAGCAGAAGAAGAACTTGGTACACATGCTTGAAGTATTATTTCTATTTTAATCTTTGTACTGTGTTTGCACGTTGTAATACAACCCAGAACTAGGTTGCAGCAGTCGTAAAGGAGATAAGGGGAAGTCATATCTCTGTGTCCCCCAGGAGACGGGGTGAAGTCCACCTCTCTGGACTCTGGACCAGCGTCCAGCGAGGCTCTGATGGAGGACGGTGAGTTTCTGCTCTGAATGCAACGGGTCCTGGTTCTCTACGGAGAGACGCGAGGAACCGGCGACCTGGTTCCCTCAGAGAGGCTAAAAATGGAAGCTCCACTTTTAGATGATTGATCTTCTAATTTTAGTCCTGCTGCTGTCGGCGGAGACGGATCTGGGACTCGGGACTCGGGGACGAGACGTCCTGCCGTCAAAACTCGTAGGAACTCGTCTCTGAGACGGACTGATGACGCTTTGAAGAGAAAGTCCAACAAAGTCTCTTTGAAAACGTCTTAGACAGCAGCGGGCATTAAGTTTATTTATACCCCTGTATTTAACATAGGAGGGGGGGGGTATACTTATACCCCTGTATTTTAACATAGGGGGGGGTATACTTATGCCCCTGTATTTTAACATAGGGGGGTGTATACTTATGCCCCCTGTATTTTAACATAGGGGGTGTATACTTATGCTCCTGTATTTTAACATAGGGGGTGTACTTATGCCCCTGTATTTTAATATAGGGGGTGTATACTTATGCCCCTGTATTTTAACATAGGGGGTGTATACTTATGCCCCTGTATTTTAACATAGGGGTGTATACTTATGCCCCCTGTATTTTAACATAGGGGGGTGTATACTTATGCTCCCTGTATTTTAACATAGGGGGGTGTATACTTATGCCCCCTGTATTTTAATATAGGGGGGTGTATACTTATGCCCCCTGTATTTTAACATAGGGGGTGTATACTTATGCTCCTGTATTTTAACATAGGGGGTGTATACTTATGCCCCTGTATTTTAACATAGGGGGTGTATACTTATGCTCCTGTATTTTAACATAGGGGGTGTATACTTATGCCCCTGTATTTAACATAGGGGTGTATACTTATGCCCCTGTATTTTAACATAGGGGGTGTATACTTATGCTCCTGTATTTTAACATAGGGGGTGTATACTTATGCCCCTGTATTTTAACATAGGGGGTGTATACTTATGCCCCTGTATTTTAACATAGGGGTGTATACTTATGCCCCTGTATTTTAACATAGGGGGTGTATACTTATGCCCCTGTATTTTAACATAGGGGGTGTATACTTATGCCCCTGTATTTTAACATGGGGGTGTATACTTATGCCCCTGTATTTTAACATAGGGGGTGTATACTTATGCCCCTGTATTTTAACATAGGGGTGTATACTTATGCCTCTGTATTTTAACATAGGGGGTATACTTATGCCTCTGTATTTAACATAGGGGTGTATACTTATGCCCCTGTATTTTAACATAGGGGTGTATACTTATGCCCCTGTATTTTAACATAGGGGGTGTATACTTATGCCCCTGTATTTTAACATAGGGGGTATACTTATGCCTCTGTATTTTAACATAGGGGGTGTATACTTATGCCCCTGTATTTTAACATAGGGGGTATACTTATGCCTCTGTATTTTAACATAGGGGTGTATACTTATGCCCCTGTATTTTAACATAGGGGGTGTATACTTATGCCCCTGTATTTTAACATAGGGGGTATACTTATGCCTCTGTATTTTAACATAGGGGGTGTATACTTATGCCCCTGTATTTTAACATAGGGGTGTATACTTATGCCCCTGTATTTTAACATAGGGGGTTTACTTATGCCTCTGTATTTTAACATAGGGGGTATACTTATGCCTCTGTATTTTAACATAGGGGTGTATACTTATGCCCCTGTATTTTAACATAGGGGGGTGTATACTTATGCCCCTGTATTTTAACATAGGGGGTGTATACTTATGCCCCTGTATTTTAACATAGGGGGTGTATACTTATGCCCTGTATTTTAACATAGGGGGTGTATACTTATGCCCCTGTATTTTAACATAGGGGGTGTATACTTATGCCTCTGTATTTTAACATAGGGGGTGTATACTTATGCCCCTGTATTTTAACATAGGGGGGTGTATACTTATGCCCCTGTATTTTAACATAGGGGGGTGTATACTTATGTCCCTGTATTTTAACATAGGGGGGTGTATACTTATGCCCCTGTATTTTAACATAGGGGGGGTGTGTACTTATTTAATGGTGTGAATGTTTTTGGATTAACGGCACAAACTTCAGGTAGAAACAAGCTGTAATGTGTTGTTGTTGCTGACAGACTCAGATTATTATTATGGGATGGATCCCTACAGACACAGATCTGAATACGTCTTCTGGATTTTGATGTGTAATTTAGATAAATAGACTCTTCAGAGTATTTTTTGTTGTATCAAATGAAAAGTGAGTAACATGTGTTTCCTGCTTGTTTCTTCTGTTTCCTCTTTTTCCTGTTTTCTCTGTTTTATGTTTCCTGTGTGTTTTATGTGTTTCCTGTGTGTTTCCTGTGTGTTTCTTGTGTTTCCTGTGTGTTTCCTGTGTGTTTCCTGTGTGTTTCTTGTGTTTCCTGTGTGTTTCCTCTGTGTTTCCTGTGTTTTATGTTTCCTCTGTGTTTCCTGTGTTTCCTGTGTGTTTCCTCTGTGTTTCCTGTGTGTTTCCTGTGTGTTTCCTGTGTGTTTCTTGTGTTTCCTGTGTGTTTCCTGTATGTTTCCTGTGTGTTTCCTGTGTGTTTCTTCTGTTTCCTGTCTGTTTCCTGTGTGTTTCCTCTATGTTTCTTCTTTTTCCTTTGTTTCTTCTGTTTTATGTTTCCTGTGTGTTTCCTGTGTGTTTCCTCTGTGTTTCCTGTGTGTTTCTTGTGTTTCCTGTGTGTTTCCTGTGTGTTTCCTGTGTGTTTCCTGTGTGTTTCCTCTGTGTTTCCTGTGTGTTTCCTGTGTGTTTCTTGTGTTTCCTGTGTGTTTCCTGTGTGTTTCCTGTGTCTTTCCTGTGTCTTTCCTCTGTGTTTCCTGTGTGTTCCCTGTGTGTTTCCTGTGTGTTTCCTCTGTGTTTCCTCTGTGTTTCCTGTGTGTTTCCTGTGTGTTTCCTCTGTGTTTCCTGTGTGTTTCTTGTGTTTCCTGTGTGTTTCCTGTGTGTTTCCTGTGTGTTTCCTCTGTGTTTCCTGTGTGTTTCCTGTGTGTTTCTTGTGTTTCCTGTGTGTTTCCTGTGTGTTTCCTGTGTGTTTCCTGTGTCTTTCCTGTGTGTTTCCTGTGTGTTTCCTGTGTGTTTCCTGTGTGTTTCCTCTGTGTTTCCTCTGTGTTTCCTGTGTGTTTCCTCTGTGTTTCCTGTGTGTTTCCTGTGTGTTCCCTGTGTGTTTCCTCTGTGTTTCCTGTGTGTTTCCTGTGTGTTTCCTGTGTGTTTCCTGTGTGTTTCCTCTGTGTTTCCTGTGTGTTTCCTGTGTGTTCCCTGTGTGTTTCTTGTGTTTCCTGTGTGTTTCCTGTGTGTTTCCTGTGTGTTTCCTGTGTGTTTCCTGTGTGTTTCCTGTGTGTTTCCTCTGTGTTTCCTCTGTGTTTCCTGTGTGTTTCCTGTGTTCAGAGCATCGGTGTGGATCTCTTCTCTCTGCTGTGGACTCTGAAGCTGCTCTGATCACATACTGCAGATCTGCCGTCACCATGACTCCCCCAGCGTCCGGCCGCCACTCGCCACGGACGCTCCCACCGCGCGCCGCTGCCGCCGCCACGCTGGTGACGCTGCTGCTGCTGATGACATCACTTCCCGTGTCAGCTGCCGTGGAGCCGGAGACGTGTTATTCCAGGCAACACCAGAGTGCCATCGTGAACGTCAGACAGGCGCTGAACAAGCCGACGACGGTGATGGACGCCCGGGCGGTGCGGTCGGAGCGGGACTGCGTCCTCGCCTGCTGCTCCGAGGAGGTCAAAGCAGGTGAGATTAGTCTAGACCTCCATCTCCATCGCTAAATTCTGCTACGTTCCCCCCTCTCATTCCCCCTGCTCTGGCGTTTCCCCCTCACATTCCCCCTGCTCTGGCGTTTCCCCCTCTCATTCCCCCTGCTCTGGCGTTTCCCCCTCTCATTCCCCTGCTCTGGCGTTTCCCCTCTCATTCCCCTGCTCTGGTGTTTCCCCTCTCATTCCCCTGCTCTGGTGTTTCCCCTCTCATTCCCCTGCTCTGGCGTTTCCCCTCTCATTCCCCTGCTCTGGTGTTTCCCCCTCTCATTCCCCTGCTCTGGTGTTTCCCCCTCTCATTCCCCTGCTCTGGTGTTTCCCCTTCTCATTCCCCTGCTCTGGCATTACCCTCTCTCATTCCCCTGCTCTGGCGTTTCCCTTCTCATTCCCCTGCTCTGGCATTACCCTCTCTCATTCCCCCTGCTCTGGCGTTTCCCCTCTCATTCCCCTGCTCTGGCGTTTCCCCTCTCATTCCCCCTGCTCTGGCGTTTCCCCTCTCATTCCCCTGCTCTGGTGTTTCCCCTCTCATTCCCCCTGCTCTGGTGTTTCCCCTTCTCATTCCCCTGCTCTGGCATTACCCTCTCTCATTCCCCTGCTCTGGCGTTTCCCTTCTCATTCCCCTGCTCTGGCATTACCCTCTCTCATTCCCCTGCTCTGGCGTTTCCCCTCTCATTCCCCTGCTCTGGCGTTTCCCCCTCTCATTCCCCCTGCTCTGGCGTTTCCCCTCTCATTCCCCTGCTCTGGTGTTTCCCCTCTCATTCCCCTGCTCTGGCATTACCCTCTCTCATTCCCCCTGCTCTGGCGTTTCCCTTCTCATTCCCCTGCTCTGGCATTACCCTCTCTCATTCCCCTGCTCTGGCGTTTCCCCTCTCATTCCCCGCTCTGGCGTTTCCCCTCTCATTCCCCTGCTCTGGTGTTTCCCCTCTCATTCCCCTGCTCTGGTGTTTCCCATTCTCATTCCCCTGCTCTGGCATTACCCTCTCTCATTCCCCTGCTCTGGCATTTCCTTCTCATTCCCCCTGCTCTGGCATTACCCTCTCTCATTCCCCTGCTCTGGCGTTTCCCCTCTCATTCCCCCTGCTCTGGCGTTTCCCCTCTCATTCCCCTGCTCTGGCGTTTCCCCTCTCATTCCCCTGCTCTGGTGTTTCCCCCTCTCATTCCCCTGCTCTGGTGTTTCCCCTTCTCATTCCCCTGCTCTGGCATTACCCTCTCTCATTCCCCCTGCTCTGGCGTTTCCCCTTCTCATTCCCCTGCTCTGGCATTACCCTCTCTCATTCCCCTGCTCTGGCGTTTCCCCTCTCATTCCCCTGCTCTGGCGTTTCCCCCTCTCATTCCCCTGCTCTGGTGTTTCCCCTCTCATTCCCCTGCTCTGGTGTTTCCCTTCTCATTCCCCTGCTCTGGCTTTACCCTCTCTCATTCCCCCTGCTCTGGCGTTTCCCCTTCTCATTCCCCTGCTCTGGCATTACCCTCTCTCATTCCCCTGCTCTGGCGTTTCCCCTCTCATTCCCCCTGCTCTGCCGTTTCCCCCTCTCATTCCCCTGCTCTGGCGTTTCCCCTCTCATTCCCCCTGCTCTGGTGTTTCCCCTCTCATTCCCCTGCTCTGGTGTTTCCTTCTCATTCCCCTGCTCTGGCATTACCCTCTCTCATTCCCCCTGCTCTGGCGTTTCCCTTCTCATTCCCCTGCTCTGGCATTACCCTCTCTCATTCCCCTGCTCTGGCGTTTCCCCTCTCATTCCCCCTGCTCTGGCGTTTCCCCTCTCATTCCCCTGCTCTGGTGTTTCCCCCTCTCATTCCCCTGCTCTGGTGTTTCCTTCTCATTCCCCTGCTCTGGCATTACCCTCTCTCATTCCCCTGCTCTGGCGTTTCCCCTTCTCATTCCCCTGCTCTGGCATTACCCTCTCTCATTCTCCCTGCTCTGGCGTTTCCCCTCTCATTCCCCCTGCTCTGGCGTTTCCCCTCTCATTCCCCCTGCTCTGGCGTTTCCCCCTCTCATTCCCCCTGCTCTGGTGTTTCCCCCTCTCATTCCCCCTGCTCTGGTGTTTCCCCTTCTCATTCCCCCTGCTCTGGCATTACCCTCTCTCATTCCCCCTGCTCTGGCGTTTCCTTCTCATTCCCCTGCTCTGGCATTACCCTCTCTCATCCCCCTGCTCTGGCGTTTCCCCTCTCATTCCCCCTGCTCTGGCGTTTCCCCTCTCATTCCCCTGCTCTGGTGTTTCCTCCTCTCATTCCCCTGCTCTGGTGTTTCCCTTCTCATTCCCCTGCTCTGGCATTACCCTCTCATTCCCCCTGCTCTGGCGTTTCCCCTTCTCATTCCCCTGCTCTGGCATTACCCTCTCTCATTCCCCTGCTCTGGCGTTTCCCCCTCTCATTCCCCTGCTCTGGCGTTTCCCCTCTCATTCCCCTGCTCTGGCGTTTCCCCTCTCATTCCCCCTGCTCTGGTGTTTCCCCTCTCATTCCCCCTGCTCTGGTGTTTCCCCTCTCATTCCCCTGCTCTGGTGTTTCCCCTCTCATTCCCCCTGCTCTGGTGTTTCCCCTTCTCATTCCCCTGCTCTGGCATTACCCTCTCTCATTCCCCCTGCTCTGGCGTTTCCCCTTCTCATTCCCCTGCTCTGGCATTACCCTCTCTCATTCCCCTGCTCTGGCGTTTCCCCTCTCATTCCCCTGCTCTGGCGTTTCCCCTCTCATTCCCCTGCTCTGGTGTTTCCCCCTCTCATTCCCCCTGCTCTGGTGTTTCCCCTCTCATTCCCCCTGCTCTGGCATTACCCTCTCTCATTCCCCCTGCTCTGGCGTTTCCCCTTCTCATTCCCCCTGCTCTGGCATTACCCTCTCTCATTCCCCCTGCTCTGGCGTTTCCCCTCTCATTCCCCCTGCTCTGGCGTTTCCCCCTCTCATTCCCCCTGCTCTGGCGTTTCCCCTCTCATTCCCCTGCTCTGGTGTTTCCCCCTCTCATTCCCCTGCTCTGGTGTTTCCCTTCTCATTCCCCCTGCTCTGGCATTACCCTCTCTCATTCCCCCTGCTCTGGCGTTTCCCCTTCTCATTCCCCCTGCTCTGGCATTACCCTCTCTCATTCCCCCTGCTCTGGCGTTTCCCCCTCTCATTCCCCCTGCTCTGGCGTTTCCCCCTCTCATTCCCCCTGCTCTGGCGTTTCCCCCTCTCATTCCCCCTGCTCTGGTGTTTCCCCTTCTCATTCCCCCTGCTCTGGCATTACCCTCTCTCATTCCCCTGCTCTGGCATTACCCTCTCTCATTCCCCTGCTCTGGCGTTTCCCTTCTCATTCCCCTGCTCTGGCATTACCCTCTCTCATTCCCCCTGCTCTGGCGTTTCCCCCTCTCATTCCCCCTGCTCTGGCGTTTCCCCCTCTCATTCCCCCTGCTCTGGTGTTTTGGTTATGAATCTTCAGGGTTGTGTTTCAGTCTCCAACCGGAGACCTTTGGCAACGCCGACACGGACGCCAACGTTCCTCGTCCTGATTGGTTCTTATCAGTCACGACGTCTTGTTCTCTGAGACTTAAAGTTACTAACGTTACCATGGCAACTACCAGCAGTCGGTGGAGTCCCCACGCTGCCTCCTGTTTATGCCCAATATACCAGAAAATTGATGAGATATGAGGTTACCATGGTAACTGCCTCCTGTTTATGTCCTGTATACCAGGATGTTGATGAGATATGAGGTTACCATGGTAACTACCTTTTGTTTGTGCCCATTATACCACGATGTCTGCCTGTAACGGTCAGTCTTCCGAGCCGTCTGTGTTGAACGCCAAGGCGTGCACGACCACGCGCCTTGGCGTTGGAAACGACAGCCGCGGTGACGCCAGTTCATGGCGTGCCACCTCGCGCCGGGAACACCGCGGCTACCTGGAACACCGCGGCTACCTGGAACACCGCGGCTACCTGGAACACCGCGGCTACCTGGAACCTAGCGTTAGGCTTTGGGAGCTCCATGATGCAGATGAGCCCCCACCCACCCACCCACCCACCCAGCCAGGCGGCCAATGCACATTAGGAATAATATTTTTAAAAGCTACTTAGCAGGTGGATGTTTTCATCTACTCGCCAACGTGGGCGGTGAGTCAACTCGTTGATCTGGGACACGTCTTTAATTTAGATTTCTCACAAAGAATAAGAGCCCGACCAATATTTAAAAAAAAAAATGGTTTTGATAAATGAGTACTTAAAAAATAAAAACGGACGGTCAACCATGTTATGAGTGTTGGTGTTGCATAGTCTGTGATTATAGTCTGTGATTATAGTCTGTGATTATAGTCTGTGATTATAGTCTGTGATTATAGTCTGTGATTATAGTCTGTGATTATAGTCTGTGACACAGTGATTATTTTTAAGTTTCATATCTTAAGTTTGTATTTTTCTACATTTTATTATCAGAACTTTAATATATTTTTATGTTTTGTTGTGACAATAAAACAAATTATTATCATATTATTTCAGTGAGAACTCATAAATAACTAAAATAACTAATGTTACAGAAATCTGTTTTGTAACGTGTTTCTGGATTATTATTTTTTTTTAAATGTATATCACCGTATTGGATTTTTAAATAACCAAATATTCGTATCGGTATCGACCTTAAAAATACTTTATCGGTTGGGCACAGCAATCTGCATTTACACCTCAAACAACTTCTGTATCTTCATGATATTATAATAATAATAATAGTAATAATAATAATAATAATAATAATAATAATAATAATTAGTATCTTCATATCTGATTAAAGTGAAAACATCCATCCTCCATCCGCCCCAGCTCAAACACCATCTCAGATTCTGACTGTTTTCTGTTTCCAAGGCGCCAGGTGCAACATGGTGGTGTTCAACGGCAACAAGCACGGCGGCGACGATAACTGCTTCCTGTTCCACTGTCAGACGGAGCAGGACTGTCCACTGATGAAGGCTCAGGACACCGTCAACACCTACAACATCTACAAAGGTAACACCGTCAACACCTACAACATCTACAAAGGTAACACCGTCAACACCTACAACATCTACAAAGGTAACACCCTCAACACCTACAACATCTACAAAGGTAACACCGTCAACACCTACAAAACCTAACACGTCAGCACCTACAAAACCTACAAAGGTAACACCATCAGCACCTACAAAACCTACAAAGGTAACACCGTCAACACCTACAAAACCTACAAGGTAACAGTCAGCACCTACAACACCTACAAGGTAACACCCTCAACACCTACAACATCTACAAAGGTAACACCATCAACACCTACAACATCTACAAGGTAACACCGTCAGCACCTACAAAACCTACAAAGGTCAACACCTACATCAACACCGTCAACACCTACAACATCTACAAAGGTAACAACCTCAACACCTACAACACCTACAAAGGTAACTCTATCAACACCTACAACATCTACAAAGGTAACACCCTCATCACCTACAACATCTAAAAGGTAACACCGTCAACACCTACAACACCTACAAAGGTAACACCGTCAACACCTACAACATCTACAAAGGTAACACCCTCAACACCTACAACATCTACAAAGGTAACACCGTCAACACCTACAACATCTACAAAGGTAACACCGTCAACACCTACAACATCTACAAAGGTAACACCGTCAACACCTACAACATCTAAAAGGTAACACCGTCAACACCTACAACATCTAAAAGGTAACACCGTCAACACCTACAACATCTAAAAGGTAACACCATCAACACCTACAACATCTAAAAGGTAACACCGTCAACACCTACAACACCTACAAAGGTAACACCATCAACACCTACAACATCTAAAAGGTAACACCATCGACACCTCAACACCTACAAAGGTAACACCGTCAACACCTACAACATCTACAAAGGTAACACCGTCAACACCTACAACACCTACAACATCTACAATCACACACTAACACACAGTTCAGCTGCATCTTTTCACTCCGTCTTTCTTTCCTTCCACAGGTTTGATTCATCCGACCACAGTGAGACCTGTCACCACGACGACGACCTCGACCACGGAGCAAACCTCCACTGACACACCGACCACGACTACACCAACAACCACACAAACACAACCCTCCACCGCCGTCACAACCAACGCACAAATCACAACGACGACACCGCCGAGTACGCAGGCTCCCGCCACAACAACAGCTCCTCCACCCATCATCATCATCGCCACGTTGCCGCCGGTAACAACAGCACCCACAACAACTTCAACAGCACCCACCACAACAACAACAACAACAACAACAACAACAACAGCAGCACCCACAACAACAATAACAACAACAACAACCACAGCCGCTTCAACGACAACTACAACCCTGAAAAAGCCAAACAAAACCACCAGAAAGCAAAATAAAAGCTCCAAGAAAGTGAAGCCTCATCCTGTCGTTGCCGCCACCGCTATCGCCCCGGCAACACGGCGCTCCACCACATCACTTCCTGTGGTAACCGCCATCAACAAGGCTGCAGAGAGAGCTACTGACACACCACAGCCGACCACAGAAACTACAACAGCAACTACAACTCCCTCTACAACAACTACAACGCCCTCTACAACAACTACAACTCCCTCTACAACAACAAAAACTACAACTCCCACTACAACAACAAAAACAACTACAACTCCCTCTACAACAACAAAAACTACAACTCCCACTACAACAACAAGAACAACTACAACTCCCTCTACAACAACAAAAACTACAACGCCCTCTACAACAACAAAAACTACAACTCCCACTACAACAACAACAACAACAACTCCCTCTACAACAAAAA
This sequence comes from Percina caprodes, assembly GCA_013375575.1. Classification (NCBI taxonomy): domain Eukaryota; kingdom Metazoa; phylum Chordata; class Actinopteri; order Perciformes; family Percidae; genus Percina; species Percina caprodes. The sequence continues at coordinate 367,510 of JABXJD010000215.1, forward strand.
CTACAACTCCCCCCACTTCTACCCCTTTTCTTCCCATCACTGATTGGTCGACGGCGTCTCCGGCAGCGACGCTAGTCATCGTCCCCAAAGGCGCCGAGCAGTCGGAGCACCCGCTGCAGAACACAGGCGCCGGCCACGGGGACGGGGACGGGCGTGGGGGAGGGGACGGGCGTGGGGACGGGGCTGCGGCGGCGGCGACACGCGGAGCGTTGAAAACCGGCATGGTGGCGTTCACGGTTCTCGGCCTCGCCGTGGTCACGCTGGCTCTGGCCGTCGCCGGCCGCAAGGCGATGGAGTCCTTTGACAGACGCCATTACACGAGACTGGAGCTCAACGACCTGCACTACGAGGTGTGAGGACGGACAAAACTCCACGGGACACGGGGGGGGGGTTCGGTTTCTAAGACGAGATCTCGGAAGGACAAACTGAAACGTTTTCCGATTGATGACGTTCTGATAATATCTTAGAGGTGCTGTATGCAGGACTGTGGAGATTAGCGAGTTTGAACCCCCCCCTTTCTGCTGTCTCCTAAGCCCCTCCCCCTTTCTGCTAACGGTCTCCTAAGCCCCTCCCCCTTTCTGCTAACGGTCTCCTAAGCCCCCACAAGGGAGAATGAATGCGTGTGCATGAGCAGGGATTGATATGCAGTTAGACAACCCCCTTGGCCCTGATTGGTGCATCTGAACAGGGAGCGGTGGACCCCCCCCCCGCCCCCCCCCGGCCCTGATTGGAGCCAACCTGCTTCATGTAGTTCTACTGGAACATAGGGGCAGTTTCAGCAGATATGACAGAAAGTTGACTACTGCATCTCTAATTTACAATTGTTAACGTTCTGATTAATATTTTAATTTCTAAACACAAAGTTTCACAATAACACTATTGTCTCACTATTCATTCATTCACACACACACACACACACACACACACACTCACACACACACACCCCCAACCTGTAGTTTGAGGACCACTAAGCGGCCCGGAGAGAAGACTTGATGGATGACATGTGGTGTAACTCTACAGCTGAATCACAGCGTGTTGCTGTTTTAATGTTAAACAGGATCAAACTGTAAATGGCAATGCATTCTGGGAGAAAATAATAACATTACAGCACTGTGAATGTTACACATTACAGGTAGAAAACACCAATGCATCTTGGGAAATTAAAGGAAAAGGCGGGAACTACAATGCAGCCAGTATATTAAAAACTTTAATCCATCACAATTAGGGCTCAGCAATACATGGATATTATATCGACATCGTTATATGAGGCTAGATATCGTCTTAAATTTTGGATATCTTAATATCGTGATATGACAAATGTCATTTCCTGGTTTTACAGGCTGCATTACAGCAAAGTGATGTCATTTCCTGTGTGACCAGGCTGTCCTAACTGTTCTATTATTATCCTTTATTACCCACTTAGTCATTATATCCACATTACTGATGATTATTCATCAAAAATATCATTGTGTAATAATAATAATAATATATTGTGTATATTTTGTGAAAGCACCAATAGTCAACCAGACAATATGGACATCGATGTATTTGGTGAAAAATATCGTGATATTTGATTTTCTACATATCGTCCAGCTCTAATCACAAAGATGCAACTAATTATATGAAAATGAAATATCACTTTTTGACTTTTATCTCAGAATTGTCTTTTTTTCTAAAATCATATTTTTCTTCTTAACCGTCGTGTTGTCTTCCCGTCAGAATTGAAAATCACGACGCTTTTATCGATGTTTTTAACTTTTCTCACGTTTTTGTCCCTTTTTTTCATTGTTTGTCACTTTTTTTGACGTTTAACACTACGTAACACTAACTTATTAACTTCAGCTTCACAGTTATTTTTGGAATTTATGGTCAATAAACCTCATTTATAGGAAATTATACCTAATGTTTGAGTTAGAAAAGCAGAAATTAGGAATTATTGAGACTAAAATTAAAGGAATGGATGTTGATGATAATCACAGACTGGAATATGTCAACTTTTACTCTCAATACTATTTCAAAAACACTTCAATTTGGTTTCAAATGCTATAAAATTGAATAAGACGCCCCAAAATTAATGAAAGTAGAGATTTGTTTTGGCAAAGAGCGTTGTGTGGAATCAATCATGTTATTTTGGGGAATTAAAAAGAACATTGATATAGGACAACATGAGGACAACATGAGGACAACATGGGGACAACATGAGGACAACATGAGGACAACATGAAGACGACATGGGGACAACATGAGGGCAACATGAGGACAACATGAGGACAACATGAAGACGACATGAGGACAACATGAGGACAACATGAGGACAACATGGGGACAACATGAAGACAACATGAGGACAACATGAGGACAACATGAGGACAACATGAAGACAACATGAGGACAACATGAGGACAACATGGGGACAACATGAGGACAACATGAGGGCAACATGAGGACAACATGAGGACAACATGAAGACAACATGAGGACAACATGAGGACAACATGAGGACAACATGAAGACAACATGAGGACAACATGAGGGCAACATGGGGACAACATGAAGACAACATGAGGACAACATGAGGGCAACATGGGGACAACATGAGGGCAACATGAGGGCAACATGAGGACAACATGGGGACAACATGGGGACAACATGAAGACAACATGAGGACAACATGAAGACAACATGAGGACAACATGAGGACAATATGAAGACAACATGAGGACAACATGAGGACAACATGAAGACAACATGAGGACAACATGAAGACAACATGAAGACAACATGAGGACAACAAGAAGACAACATGAGGACAACATGAAGACAACATGAGGACAACAAGAAGACAACATGAGGACAACATGAGGACGTTGTTTAAGTTAAATCACAAAACGTTAAATTTACATTGCAAAAATATTGCCAAATGTTTCCGACATGTTGCAAAATGTCGCGAATTTAACGTTATATTGCAACATATTTACGTTATATCCCAAAATATCGCAAAATCTTTCCAATACATCGCATAATGTTTAAGTTAAATTGTAACATGTTAAATTTACATTGCAAAAATATCGCAAAATATTTCCGTTATATCAAAAAATCTAAAAATCTTGACGTTATACGGAAAAATATCCCGATACGGACGAAGAAACCGTTGGCGTGACGATAAAAACGGCTTTTTTCCGACTTCTTGTGGCTTTAGTCACGTTTTATTCCTGATTCTTATCTATTGGTCGTGAACGTGGCGTTCAGTTCTTTCCATCCTGATCAGCTGATCGCGTTGTCATGGTGACGGTGGAGGAACTTCAGCTGGTGATTGAACACAAAGAACAAACAGCAATATTTTTATTCCCTGAGTCTCAGGAAGCTTCTGAAGTCGCTGGAGAGAAACTCTGGATTTGTACATTCGGCCTTCTTGTTTCGAGGCCTTCTTCTCTCGCCATGGGGTCTACGAACCCTTCGTGTATGAGACAATAGGACAGACACCTGCATGTCTTTTTACTTCCACGTGCTTCAGCCATACGAGCCTAGGACTGCTTCTTAAAGGGTAACGTTGCTGTTTTTCCACCTGGATCCTATTTCTCCGTTTTGTGTCTAAGTGACTGATGAAAACAACAATCTATGAAATCAGTCCAGTATTACAGCGAGAAACGTCCGTTAACGTCCACTAAAAGTTGTTGTTGCTGCTGACAGACTCAGGTTATTATTCTAAGTGTCTGACGACATTATGGGATGGATCCCTACAGAGATAGACCTTTTAGTTAAAGAGTAAGATCCTTTTAGTTTATGGGTAACATTACAGCTTGTTTCTCCCTGATGATGAACATCTGTCCTGTAGGGTAACATTACAGCTTGTTTCTCCCTGATGATGAACATCTGTCCTGTAGGGTAACATTACAGCTTGTTTCTCCCTGATGATGAACATCTGTCCTGTAGGGTAACATTAAAGCTTGTTTCTCCCTGATGCTGAACATCTGTCCTGTAGGGTAACATTACAGCTTGTTTCTCCCTGATGATGAACATCTGTCCTGTAGGGTAACATTAAAGCTTGTTTCTCCCTGATGCTGAACATCTGTCCTGTAGGGTAACATTACAGCTTGTTTCTACCTGATGATGAACATCTGTCCTGTAGGGTAACATTACAGCTTGTTTCTCCCTGATGATGAACATCTGTCCTGTAGGGTAACATTACAGCTTGTTTCTCCCTGATGATGAACATCTGTCCTGTAGGGTAACATTACAGCTTGTTTCTACCTGATGCTGAACATCTGTCCTGTAGGGTAACATTACAGCTTGTTTCTACCTGATGATGAACATCTGTCCTGTAGGGTAACATTACAGCTTGTTTCTACCTGATGATGAACATCTGTCCTGTAGGGTAACATTACAGCTTGTTTCTCCTGATGATGAACATCTGTCCTGTAGGGTAACATTACAGCTTGTTTCTACCTGATGATGAACATCTGTCCTGTAGGGTAACATTACAGCTTGTTTCTCCTGATGATGAACATCTGTCCTGTAGGGTAACATTACAGCTTGTTTCTCCCTGATGCTGAACATCTGTCCTGTAGGGTAACATTACAGCTTGTTTCTCCCTGATGATGAACATCTGTCCTGTAGGGTAACATTACAGCTTGTTTCTCCCTGATGATGAACATCTGTCCTGTAGGGTAACATTACAGCTTGTTTCTCCCTGATGATGAACATCTGTCCTGTAGGGTAACATTACAGCTTGTTTCTCCCTGATGATGAACATCTGTCCTGTAGGGTAACATTACAGCTTGTTTCTACCTGATGATGAACATCTGTCCTGTAGGGTAACATTACAGCTTGTTTCTCCCTGATGATGAACATCTGGGTTTGTCCTTTAATACTGGACCAGCTTCAGAAACCTTTGTTCCCATCAGTTACCTAGACACTGAAACATGGGAACTAGACGTCCAGGTGTATAAAACATAGCAGAGTTAACCGTTAACCCGCCGACTCTGCTCGATGTCGGCCTCACTCTCTCACTGTGTCGGTTTGTAGTTTCACACGTGGATAAAGATTTATATTCACATGTGGATAAAGATCTATATTCACATGTGGATAAAGATCTATATTCACATGTGGATAAAGATCTATATTCACATGTGGATAAAGATCTATATTCACATGTGGATAAAGATTAATATTCACACGTGGCTAAAGATCTATATTCACATGTGGATAAAGATTTATATTCACATGTGGATAAAGATCTATATTCACATGTGGATAAAGATTTATATTCACATGTGGATAAAGATTTATATTCACATGTGGATAAAGATCTATATTCACATGTGGATAAAGATCTATATTCACATGTGGATAAAGATTAATATTCACATGTGGATAAAGATCTATATTCACATGTGGATAAAGATTTATATTCACATGTGGATAAAGATTTATATTCACATGTGGATAAAGATCTATATTCACATGTGGATAAAGATTAATATTCACACGTGGCTAAAGATCTATATTCACATGTGGATAAAGATTTATATTCACATGTGGATAAAGATCTATATTCACATGTGGATAAAGATTTATATTCACATGTGGATAAAGATTTATATTCACATGTGGATAAAGATCTATATTCACATGTGGATAAAGATCTATATTCACATGTGGATAAAGATTAATATTCACATGTGGATAAAGATCTATATTCACATGTGGATAAAGATTTATATTCACATGTGGATAAAGATTTATATTCACATGTGGATAAAGATCTATATTCACATGTGGATAAAGATTAATATTCACATGTGGATAAAGATCTATATTCACATGTGGATAAAGATTAATATTCACATGTGGATAAAGATCTATATTCACATGTGGATAAAGATTTATATTCACATGTGGATTAAGATTTATATTCACATGTGGATTAAGATTTATATTCACATGTGGATTAAGATTTATATTCACATGTGGATTAAGATTTATATTCACATGTGGATTAAGATTTATATTCACATGTGGATAAAGATTTATATTCACATGTGGATAAAGCTTTATATTCACACGTGGATAAAGATTTATATTCACATGTGGATAAAGATTTATATTCACACGTGGATAAAGATCTATATTCACATGTGGATAAAGATTAATATTCACATGTGGATAAAGATCTATATTCACATGTGGATAAAGATTAATATTCACATGTGGATAAAGATTTTAAATCCATGGATGCAATTTTTTGAACATTTGATGCACTATTGTATCCTGTGCTTTTTGATAAATATGAAATGCTTCTTTTTTGAAATATTAGATTGTTTTTCATAAGTAAGATACACTGTCCTCGCACTATTTTCCTATAATAATAATAATAATAATAAGTACATTTGTATTGGGTGTTGGTGTATTTGGCTGGGGGGGCCAGCAGGTGGCAGCAGCAGCCTGAAGAAGCCTGACGCTGCACTGTTGACTTGTTTTCACTTTTATTATTATTATTGTTATTATTATTGTTATTATTTCATTTTCTCTGATTCATTACATCGATGGTGATACTTTGGTCGTGTTTTGTGAAGTGATGCTATTTTGCATAAGTTTGAGAATTTGATGTTCTGTTCTTGTAAGGATTAAAAAAAGTAATTTTTGAACGTGTTGTTGTTGTTTTTAATGATTCTGTCTCTGAGAAAACCCAAAATATGATTTCTGGTATGAAAGTAACTAAGTACATGTACTCCAGTACTGCACTTCAGTCCAGATGTTGAGGTACTTTACTTGAGTCTTTTCATGTTACTTTCTGCTTCTGTCTCTTTAATTTTTACAGTGTGGTATTAGTACTTTAACATTCATCAGAGTATTTCTACAATGTGGTATTAGTACTTTAACATTCATCAGAGTATTTCTACAATGTGGTATTAGTACTTTAACATTCATCAGAGTATTTCTACAGTGTGTATTAGTACTTTAACATTCATCAGAGTATTTCTACAGTGTGGTATTAGTACTTTAACATTCATCAGAGTATTTCTACAATGTGGTATTAGTACTTTAACATTCATCAGAGTATTTTTACAGTGTGGTATTAGTACTTTAACATTCATCAGAGTATTTATACAGTGTGTATTAGTACTTTAACATGTAACAGAGTATTTATACAGTGTGGTATTAGTACTTTAACATTCATCAGAGTATTTTTACAGTGTGGTATTAGTACTTTAACATTCATCAGAGTATTTCTACAGTGTGGTATTAGTACTTTAACATTCATCAGAGTATTTATACAGTGTGTATTAGTACTTTAACATTCATCAGAGTATTTCTACAGTGTGTATTAGTACTTTAACATTCATCAGAGTATTTCTACAGTGTGTATTAGTACTTTAACATTCATCAGAGTATTTCTACAGTGTGTATTAGTACTTTAACATTCATCAGAGTATTTCTACAGTGTGTATTAGTACTTTAACATTCATCAGAGTATTTCTACAGTGTGTATTAGTACTTTAACATTCATCAGAGTATTTCTACAGTGTGGTATTAGTACTTTAACATTCATCAGAGAATTTATACAGTGTGTATTAGTACTTTAACATTCATCAGAGTATTTATACAGTGTGTATTAGTACTTTAACATTCATCAGAGTATTTCTACAGTGTGTATTAGTACTTTAACATTCATCAGAGTATTTCTACAGTGTGTATTAGTACTTTAACATTCATCAGAGTATTTCTACAGTGTGTATTAGTACTTTAACATTCATCAGAGTATTTATACAGTGTGTATTAGTACTTTAACATTCATCAGAGTATTTATACAGTGTGTATTAGTACTTTAACATTCATCAGAGTATTTCTACAGTGTGTATTAGTACTTTAACATTCATCAGAGTATTTCTACAGTGTGTATTAGTACTTTAACATTCATCAGAGTATTTCTACAGTGTGGTATTAGTACTTTAACATTCATCAGAGTATTTATACAGTGTGTATTAGTACTTTAACATTCATCAGAGTATTTCTACAGTGTGTATTAGTACTTTAACATTCATCAGAGTATTTCTACAGTGTGGTATTAGTACTTTAACATTCATCAGAGTATTTATACAGTGTGTATTAGTACTTTAACATTCATCAGAGTATTTCTACAGTGTGTATTAGTACTTTAACATTCATCAGAGTATTTATACAGTGTGTATTAGTACTGTTACTGCAGTAAAGGATCTTTCTTCCAGCGCTGCTCTGTGATAAACTAGTCCCGCAGGAATGTGCGTGATAGAGCTGAACTTCGGTTTGTTGTGCAGCTCTGAACCCTTCTTCCCCCTCAGCCCCCCCTCCCTTTGCCCCCTCAGCCCCCCCCCCCAGGATCCGTGATGTTTAGCAGCAGTTAAAAAAACGCGCATGGTTGTTTTCCGCGTTGTAACATTATCTTTGGCTCGAGAGCATGAAATCAGAACAACAATAGAAAGCGGTGGAGGGGCGGAGGGTGGAGGGTGGAGGAGAAGGAGAAGGAGGGGGTGTGGGGGGGGCAGCTTCCTCACAGCGGAAGGAGACGACGGATCTCCTGCAGGACAATGTGAGACAGTTGATCCAGCGCAGTTAGCAAGCAGCCAGGATGGAAGTAGCGGGGCTGATTTAACGCATTTTGCAGCCAAACACAACCCAAATATCGCGGGAATCTGCTGTTTCAACCGGAGGAAGCGACCGCGGAGATGGGCACGCTGCGCTGAGACGCAGCGGGCTTTCAGGGCCGAGAAACGGGAGAAAGATGGGGATGGGTGTCGTGCTGCGGAGCCTGTTGTTGTGTAGTTTTTGTTTTCTCATACGAGGTGAGTTTCTCTTTAAAAATGCTTTTTATTCCGCTTCCCGCCTGCAGTCCTGCGTGGTGTTAGATATGTTACAGGGTGTTTAACGGTGTATGTGTGGAGCAGTGTCCGGGGGCCAGGGGCCTCTCTGGGGGTGATTTCTGCCGAGCGATGCTAACTGTTAGCCGGCCTGCTATGACTGAGGTTGCGGCTAGAAGGGATACAGCTACGGCCGGATGTTACGCCAAATCTCGCAAAGAACATCTAGGCTGATATAATAATGCATTTTGAATACTTTCACCCAGGGAACATGTGTCAGTTTCTTATGCTGTGTTTTAATCCAAATCACGCCCCCCCCAAAATTTAACTTTGGTGTCTATACAGTCGTGTCCTTAACGTGAACGTTAGCTGTATCCAATCTAGCAAAGACGTTAGCTGTATCCCATCTAGCAAAGACGTTAGCTGTATCCCATCTAGCAAAGACGTTAGCTGTTTACCATCTAGCAAAGACGTTAGCTGTATCCCATCTAGCAAAGACGTTAGCTGTTTACCATCTAGCAAAGACGTTAGCTGTATCCCATCTAGCAAAGACGTTAGCTGTTTACCATCTAGCAAAGACGTTAGCTGTTTACCATCTAGCAAAGACGTTAGCTGTTTACCATCTAGCAAAGACGTTAGCTGTTTACCATCTAGCAAAGACGTTAGCTGTTTACCATCTAGCAAAGACGTTAGCTGTTTACCATCTAGCAAAGACGTTAGCTGTATCCCATCTAGCAAAGACGTTAGCTGTATCCCATCTAGCAAAGACGTTAGCTGTTTACCATCTAGCAAAGACGTTAGCTGTTTACCATCTAGCAAAGACGTTAGCTGTTTACCATCTAGCAAAGACGTTAGCTGTATCCCATCTAGCAAAGACGTTAGCTGTTTAACATCTAGCAAAGACGTTAGCTGTATCCCATCTAGCACCGACTGCTTATCTGCCCGTTGGCTGCTGGAGGAGTATTAAAAACACAATTTTAGGCACCAAAACGAATATTTTAGCTAGTTTAGGACACGAAGACAAGATTTCTGAGTCAACGTATCATAAAAATAGGCCTATTATTATATATTATTAAGATTTCGCGTAACTTCCGGCCGTAGCTGTATCCCTTCTAGCCACAACCTGCAGTGACTGTTTCTCCGCCTGTTGGCTGCTGGAGGAGCTTTAACAACAAACCCCAGCCTCGGCTAGCTGTTAAAACCCCCATTACACCGTCCGCAGCCCTGTTAGCCTCCCCCGAGACACAATTACACAATATTCCTGTCATTGTACTCCAGTTCGCGGCTTGTTAGCATGCTAACTTTGTATCTAGTAACTTAGATTAACAGTAGCTAGCTAGCTGTTAGCAGTTAGCACAACAAATGCTAAGCGAGCGAGACGATCCGATTTCTTGGCAAAAGTTAGTTTTCACTTGGTTGTTTTGGTTCATTCAATAAATATGTTAAAACAGGGAATACACAATAAGCTAAAGAACATAATACAGAAAATATATTGCAGTCATAAGTATGGAAAAATACATTATAACAACATAAGACGTATGTACATGATTAGTGTTTTTAGAAAGAGGAGAAAAGGCTTCAACTGTATTATAGCATGTTGCTAGCTTCAATAAAAAGTATGTAAAAGACTATAATAACATAAGAATGTGGACAGTTTGTGTCAATCTGCTCTGGAATACTTTTATTATTATTTTATATAGAGCAGCATATCCCCACCAGACTCCATGTAAATAATCACTACTTTTAGTGTGTATAGAGCAGCATATCTCCACCAGACTCCATGTAAATAATCACTACTTTTAGCGTGTATAGAGCAGCATATCTCCACCAGACTCCATGTAAATAATCACTACTTTTAGTGTGTATAGAGCAGCATGTCTCCACCAGACTCCATGTAAATAATCACTACTTTTAGCGTGTATAGAGCAGCATATCTCCACCAGACTCCATGTAAATAATCACTACTTTTAGCGTGTATAGAGCAGCATATCTCCACCAGACTCCATGTAAATAATCACTACTTTTAGTGTGTATAGAGCAGCATGTCTCCACCAGACTCCATGTAAATAATCACTACTTTTAGTGTGTATAGAGCAGCATGTCTCCACCAGACTCCATGTAAATAATCACTACTTTTAGTGTGTGTATAGAGCAGCATATCCCCACCAGACTCCATGTTAATAATCACTACTTTTAGTGTGTATAGAGCAGCATATCTCCACCAGACTCCATGTAAATAATCACTACTTTTAGCATGTATAGAGCAGCATATCTCCACCAGACTCCATGTAAATAATCACTACTTTTAGCGTGTATAGAGCAGCATATCTCCACCAGACTCCATGTAAATAATCACTACTTTTAGCGTGTATAGAGCAGCATATCTCCACCAGACTCCATGTAAATAATCACTACTTTTAGTGTGTATAGAGCAGCATATCTCCACCAGACTCCATGTAAATAATCACTACTTTTAGTGTGTATAGAGCAGCATATCTCCACCAGACTCCATGTAAATAATCACTACTTTTAGTGTGTATAGAGCAGCATATCTCCACCAGACTCCATGTAAATAATCACTACTTTTAGTGTGTATAGAGCAGCATATCTCCACCAGACTCCATGTTAATAATCACTACTTTTAGTCTGTATAGAGCAGCATATCTCCACCAGACTCCATGTAAATAATCACTACTTTTAGCATGTATAGAGCAGCATATCTCCACCAGACTCCATGTAAATAATCACTACTTTTAGCGCGTATAGAGCAGCATATCTCCACATGTAAATGGGTGAATTAAGAGTTTATTCCGACCAGACCAGAGTGGTGATTGTTGGAACAGTGGAAAGATGAACCATCTACCACTACAACCATTAAATCTGAGAAAGATATAGACTAATATTTTACTAATATTATTCAGAATTAATGAGTTAAAGAATGCACACCCCTACTTTCCACACTTAAAATGACGTTTTTCTATGTGTTCTCCACAATTTAAACAGTGTATTTCTGTGTATTATTTCTATGTATTTTCCACAGTGGAATCATTGTATTTCTGTGTATTTCCCACAGTTGAAATGTATATTTTAACGCACGTTTCTGTGTCTTCCAGGCGTGCCGCTGCTGCTGTATGCGAACCGGCGGGACCTCTGTCTGGTGGACGCGGCGCACGAGAAGGCCAACGCCACGGTGGTGGTGGGGGGGCTGGAGGACGCCGCGGCCGTGGACTACGTCTATGCAAAGGGCCTCATCTACTGGAGCGATGTGAGCGAGGAGGCCATCAAACGCACCGTGTTCAACCAGTCGGGGGCCAGCGCGGTGCAGACCGTGGTCCCCGGTCTGGCCTCGCCGGACGGACTGGCCTGTGATTGGCTGGGAGTAAACTCTACTGGACGGACTCGGAGACCAATCGCATCGAGGTGGCGGAGCTGGACGGATCGCTGAGGAAAGTTCTGTTCTGGCAGGAGCTGGACCAGCCGAGGGCCATCGCTCTGGACCCCGAACGGGGGTGAGTCTCGGGTGGGGGGGGGCATTGGTTTTATTTGAACAATTGATTCTCGCTTTTGATTCTGGTTCTTATCGGGCCTGGATTCTGCAGGGTAGGGCTGGGAAATATATCAATATTATATCATATGTGTATGTCAGAGGTCACACACCCCTGGAGCATCTGGGGGTTGAGTGCCTTGCTCAGGGACACACTGGCCATGTATCGTTGATGTATTATAGTAAGATTTATAGTCTCTACGCAGAGGATGTCCTCTGCTGGTGTCGTCCTAGCGTATCTCTTTAAGAGAATAGCAGAGTCAGTAAATTGTGTGTGTGTACTTTGTGTGTCTCCGTCTGTGTACTGTGTGTGTCTCCGTCTGTGTACTGTGTGTGTGTACTCTGTGTGTGTGTGTGTGTACTCTGTGTGTGTGTGTACTCCGTGTGTCTCTGTACTCTGTGTGTGTGTACTGTGTGTACTGTGTACTCTGTGTGTGTGTGTGTACTCTGTGTACTGTGTGTGTGTACTTTGTGTGTGTGTACTCTGTGTGTCTCTGTACTCTGTGTGTGTGTGTACTCCGTGTGTCTCTGTACTCTGTGTGTGTGTACTGTGTGTACTGTGTACTCTGTGTGTGTGTGTGTACTCTGTGTACTGTGTGTGTGTACTTTGTGTGTGTGTACTCTGTGTGTCTCTGTACTCTGTGTGTGTGTGTGTACTCTGTGTGCTGTGTGTGTAGTGTGTGTCTGTGTACTGTGTGTGTGTACTCTGTGTGTGTGTGTGTACTCTGTGTCTGTGTACTGTGTGTGTGTACTCTCTGGTTGCAGCTTGTAGGTTGCATGCTGCAACTATTATTTCATAGTGTGATTAATGTGGATTATGTTCTGGGTGAAAGGATTAGTCTGGTTTCTAAAATGTGGATCAAAAAGCCCAAGATGACGTCCTCAGTGTCTCGTTTTGTCCACAACTCAAAGACATTCACTTCCCTGTCTCAGAGGAGAGAAGAAACTAGAAGATATTCACATTTAACACGCTGACGTCACACAAGTTTACCAGTTTTTACATAAGAAATGACAAACTGAATAATTGGCGATCAATCTTTGGTTCCTCAGCAGGGAATTATTTAGATAATGTTTGATATTGATAGCTGGTCGGACACAGCAGGACACTTTCATGCGTGACTCTTTGAAATGTTCTTACATTTACAGCCCAATCGATTAATGGGATTAATGAGCAGCAGATTGGTTGCCAATGGAAACAATCGCTGGTTCACAAATGAGGAAAAGTGAGTTCCTGGAAAGTTGTTTTCTCAGTTAAAGTGTGTGAGTGCAGCTGAAAGCTGAAGCTGCCCGAGGCTCCGCCTGCCGAACAACGGGGGTTCTGCTGCTTTGTCTGCAGCTCGGCCCGGATCGGCTCGGGTCGGGTTGCAGGGCGACGGAGCGTCAGTGTTGGAGGGTCTCTGCTGCGAGGACGAAGAGGAATGTCTCGTTTCAGGGAGGGGGGGGAGACCGAGAAAGGGGGGATGAGGAACAAGAAATTTGAAATAAGCAACAAACAAACAGACCAAAGCCTGCGATGTGCTGCAACCGTAACGTTCAGTCGCTGAAGAAAAGACACAAAAATGGAGAAAAACAAAAAGATTTAAAAAAAATATGAAGATGTAATAATGTAATAAATAGAAATAAAACCCACAAAATATAAAGTAAAAGTTAAACAACAAACAGTTTGAAAAAATATATATATTTACACACATTGCCAAAAGAGAAAGGGAAGCTTTGACTTCAAAATAAGCGACAAACTATCAAAAAGAATGACAAAGAGTGTGTGTGTGTGTGTGTGTGTGTGTGTGTGTGTGTGTGTGTGCGCTATAATCATAACATAAATTAATCTGGAAACAAATAAAAAAACAGGAAAATGATCTAAAAGCAGACGCCACCAACAGCTGAGAGGGTCCGTGGTCCGGAGCCGGTCTGTCTCCCTGCGTCACATTAGGATGTAAATCCACCAGGACTCAGATAAAAGAGCTCTGTAATGTATTCATTAGTTTTATTTAAATGTGTCCCTCTCTCCGTCTTTCTTTCTCTTGTCTCCCGGCTTTCTATTCATGGAAACTCGTCCCATCTCCTCCTGCGTTTGATCCGCCACGGCACGGGAGATAAAAGTCACGCCGAGCCGCCGCCACGTATCTCTGGGTGCTCTACTGGCTCTCTCTGGGTGCTCTACTGTCTCTCTGGGTGCTCTACTGGCTCTCTGGGTGCTCTACTGGCTCTCTGGGTGCTCTACTGGCTCTCTGGGTGCTCTACTGTCTCTCTGGGTGCCCTACTGGCTCTCTCTGGGTGCTCTACTGGCTCTCTCTGGGTGCTCTACTGGCTCTCTCTGGGTGCTCTACTGGCTCTCTCTGGGTGCTCTACTGGCTCTCTCTGGGTGCTCTACTGGCTCTCTCTGGGTGCTCTACTGGCTCTCCGGGTGCTCTACTGTCTCTCCTGTCTCTCCGGGTGCTCTACTGTCTCTCCGGGTGCTCTACTGTCTCTCCGGGTGCTCTACTGTCTCTCCGGGTGCTCTACTGTCTCTCCGGGTGCTCTACTGTCTCTCTCTGGGTGCCCTACTGTCTCTCTCTGGGTGCTCTACTGTCTCTCTCTGGGTGCTCTACTGTCTCTCTCTGGGTGCCCTAC
>JABXJD010000215.1:392500-400000 GCA_013375575.1 Percina caprodes
ACTACGCCGAGCGCCGGCTCTACTGGGGGGACGCCAAGACGGACAAGATCGAGGTCCGTCTCCTGTTGTCTTCTGTTGTCCCGGGCAACGCCAACCCTCTCTCTCTGTCTCTCTCTCTCTCTCTCTCTCTCTCTCTCTCTCTCTCTCTCTCTCTCTCTGTCTCTCTCTCTCTCTCCCTCTCTCCCTCTCTCTCCCTCTCTCTCCCTCTCTCCCTCCCTCTCTCTCTGAGTATCAGAGTATTTTTACAGTATGGTGATAGTACTTTCACTGCAGTAAATACCACTTTCTCTTTTTCCTTCTCTGTGGTTTCCATCTCACCGTGTTCTTAATGTCCCTGATCTCCGGGGTGGTGGGACCCCCCCTGACCCCCCCTGATCTCCCCCCCCCGTTGGGGCCTCCCTCAGGTTTTGCAGAACATCTGGTTCTGATTGCCGTCTGCTCTGTTTAGAAGAGACCGAATGTGAAAGCGTCGCCGAACTGTGGTCACGGAAACTTCACTTCATATTTATACTCTCTCTCTCTCTCTCTGTCTCTCTCTCTCTCTCTCTCTATGTCTCTCTCTCTCTCTCTCTCTATCTCTGTGTCTCTCTCTCTCTCTCTGTCTCTCTCTCTCTCTCTCTCTCTGTCTCTCTCTCTCTCTCTCTCTCTCTCTCTCTGTGTCTCTTATTCTCTCTAGCTCTGTGTGTGTGTCTTTGTGTGTGTGTCTCTCTCTCTCTGTCTCTCCCTCCCTGTCTCTCTCTCTCTCTCTCTCTCTCTCTCTTCCTCTTCCTCTCTCTCTCTCTCTGTCTCTTATTCTCTCTAGCTCTGTGTGTGTGTGTGTGTGTGTGTGTGTGTCTCTCTCTCCCTCTCTTGCACATCTACTACTTCAGTTACTAGCTGTTTTCCACATTCAGATCCCGCCGTGCGTACTGAGCGTGCTCAGTGGCGTCCTGGCAGCACATCGCAGCGCCGCTAATTAGAAGCAACCCAACAGCGCAGCATGTGGCCGCCACATTTCCTCCTTCTTCTTCTACTCCTTCTTCTTCTTCTTCTTCTCCTTCTTCTCTCACAAATTTCGCGGTCTGTGTTTAGCTGAGCGTGTACGATGAACCTCGTCTGCCACGTATTATTATTATTATTATTATTATTATTATTATTAACCCGAAATCCAACGTCAGAGAGGAACACTCACAGGCATCATATGGAACTTTAAAGTGTGTGTGTGTGTGTGTGTGTGTGTGTGTGTGTGTGTGTGTGTGTGTGTGGGGGGATGGGGGTGGGGAGTCTTTGCCGTCTGCGTCTTTTGAGGGTTAGGGTCCTAATCTCCACGTAGACACCATGCAGTAGAATAACGCCATGACTTACTTGTCTGTCTGTCTGTCTGTCTGTCTCTCAGGTGATGGACATGGACGGGACGGGCCGCCGGGTGCTGGTGGAGGACAAACTGCCGCACATCTTCGGCTTCACGCTGCTGGGGGACTACATCTACTGGACGGACTGGCAGCGCCGCAGCATCGAACGCGTCCACAAACGCACCGCCGAGCGCCAGGTCATCATAGACCAGCTGCCAGACCTCATGGGCCTCAAGGCCACGGCCGTCCACACGTCCTCCGGTGGGCCACGTCCTCCACACTGACAGGGACACTTTGTCTTCTTCTGTCTGTCTTTTTATATCTGTCTCTCTCTATCGGTGTCTGTGTCTCTCTATTTCTGTCTCCCTGTCTCTCTATATCTCTCCCTGTGTCCCTCTATATCTGTCCCTGTCTCTCTGTCTCTCTATATCTGTCCCTGTCTCTCTGTCTCTGTATATCTGTCTCTGTAAATCTGTCTCTGTATATCTGTCTCTATATCTGTCTCTGTGTCTCTGTAAATCTGTCTCTCTATATCTGTCTCTGTGTATTTGTATATCTGTCTCTATGTCTTTGTATATCTGTCTCTGTGTCTCTATCTCTGTGTCTCTATCTGTCTCTGTTTCTCTGTATATCTGTCTCTGTATATCTGTCTCTATATCTGTCTCTGTGTCTGTAAATCTGTCTCTGTGTCTCTGTATATCTGTCTCTGTGTCTCTGTATATCTGTCTCTGTGTCTGTAAATCTGTCTCTGTATATCTGTCTCTGTAAATCTGTCTCTGTGTCTCTATATCTGTCTCTGTATATCTGTCTCTGTGTCTCTGTATATCTGTCTCTGTATATCTGTCTCTGTGTCTCTGTATATCTGTCTCTGTGTCTCTGTATATCTGTCTCTGTGTCTCTGTATATCTGTCTCTGTGTCTCTATATCTGTCTCTGTATATCTGTCTCTGTGTCTCTGTATATCTGTCTCTGTGTCTCTGTATATCTGTCTCTGTGTCTCTGTATATCTGTCTCTGTGTCTCTATATCTGTCTCTGTATATCTGTCTCTGTGTCTCTATATCTGTCTCTGTGTCTCTGTCTCTGTGTGTCTGACCTGTGGCTCCGCCCCCTCAGGTACCAACCCCTGTGCAGAGAGTAATGGCGGCTGCAGTCACCTGTGTCTCTACAAGCCGGTGGGGGTCCAGTGCGGGTGTCCCATCGGCCTGGAGCTGATCGCCGACATGCAGACGTGCATCGTGCCCGAGGCCTTCCTGCTCTTCTCCCGCCACACCGACATCCGCCGCATCTCCTTGGAAACCAACAACAACAACGTGGCCATCCCGCTCACCGGCGTCAAGGAGGCCTCGGCGCTCGACTTCGACATCACCGACAACCGGATCTACTGGACCGACATCACCCTGAAGGTGCCTCATTCCCCCCTCTCATTCTCCTGCTTTGTCGTTTCCCCTCTCACTCTGGTGTTCCCCTCTCATTCCCCTGCTCTGGCGTTTCCCTCTCATTCCCCTGCTCTGGTGTTCCCCTCTCATTCCCCTGCTCTGTTGTTTCCTCTCATTCCCCTGCTCTGGCGTTTCCTCTCATTCCCCTGCTCTGGCTTTCCCTCTCATTCCCCTGCTCTGGTGTTTCACCTCTCATTCCCCCTGCTCTGGCGTTTCCTCTCATTCCCCTGCTCTGGTGTTTCCCCCTCTCATTCCCCCTGCTCTGGTGTTTCCCCCTCTCATTCCCCTGCTCTGGTGTTTCCCCCTCTCATTCCCCCTGCTCTGGTGTTTCCCCCTCTCATTCCCCCTTGACATTCCTCCTGCTCTTGCGTTTCCCCCTTGACATTCCCCCTGCTCTGGCGTTTCCCCCTCTCATTCCCCCTGCTCTGGCGTTCCCCATTCTTATGAAGGTTTCTAATCTGTACGTGGTCTCTCTGGTCTCAGACCATCAGCCGGGCCTTTATGAACGGCAGTGCTCTGGAGCACGTGGTGGAGTTCGGCCTGGACTACCCAGAGGGCATGGCGGTGGACTGGCTGGGGAAGAACCTGTACTGGGCCGACACCGGCACCAACCGCATCGAGGTGGCCAAACTGGACGGGCAGCACCGGCAGGTCCTGGTCTGGAAGGATCTGGACAGTCCGCGCGCTCTGGCTCTGGATCCTGCCGAGGGGTGGGTTTGTTAATTAAAGACCCACGACGTGGTGCTGGACCCCTAATACTGTATCTGAAGTCTCTTTTATATAGACCTTAGTGGTCCCCTAATACTGGATCTGAAGTCTCTTTATATAGACCTTAGTGGTCCCTAATACTGTATCTGAAGTCTCTTTATATAGACCTTAGTGGTCCCCTAATACTGGATCTGAAGTCTCTTTATATAGACCTTAGTGGTCCCTAATACTGTATCTGAAGTCTTTATATAGACCTTAGTGGTCCCTAATACTGGATCTGAAGTCTCTTTATATAGACCTTAGTGGTCCCTAATACTGTATCTGAAGTCTCTCTATATAGACCTTAGTGGTCCCCTAATACTGTATCTGAAGTCTCTCTATATAGACCTTAGTGGTCCCCTAATACTGTATCTGAAGTCTCTTTATATAGACCTTAGTGGTCCCCTAATACTGTATCTGAAGTCTCTTTATATAGACCTTAGTGGTCCCCTAATACTGTATCTGAAGTCTCTTTATATAGACCTTAGTGGTCCCTAATACTGTATCTGAAGTCTCTTTATATAGACCTTAGTGGTCCCTAATACTGGATCTGAAGTCTCTTTATATAGACCTTAGTGGTCCCTAATACTGAATCTGAAGTCTCTTTATATAGACCTTAGTGGTCCCTAATACTGTATCTGAAGTCTCTTTATATAGACCTTAGTGGTCCCTAATACTGTATCTGAAGTCTCTTTATATAGACCTTAGTGGTCCCTAATACTGTATCTGAAGTCTCTTTATATAGACCTTAGTGGTCCCTAATACTGGATCTGAAGTCTCTTTATATAGACCTTAGTGGTCCCTAATACTGGATCTGAAGTCTCTCTGATTAATAAAGTTCCTTTCATCAGGTACATGTACTGGACGGAGTGGGGGGGGAAGCCGAAGATCGACCGAGCGGCGATGGACGGGACGGGGCGGATCACCCTGGTGGCCGACGTGGGCCGCGCCAACGGACTCACCATCGACTACGCCGAGCGGCGCCTGTACTGGACCGACCTGGACACCACGCTCATCGAGTCCTCCAACATGCTGGGTGAGGGTCTCCGTTTCTCTGACAACGTCTTCAATGTCTCCTCACCTGTCCCGTTTGTCTCTCTGTCTCCTCACCTGTCCCGTTTGTCTCTCCGTCTCCTCATCTGTCCCGTTTGTCTCTCTGTCTCCTCACCTGTCCCGTTTGTCTCCCTGTCTCCTCATCTGTCCCGTTTGTCTCTCTGTCTCCTCATCTGTCCCGTTTGTCTCCCTGTCTCCTCATCTGTCCCGTTTGTCTCTCTGTCTCCTCACCTGTCCCGTTTGTCTCCCTGTCTCCTCATCTGTCCCGTTTGTCTCTCTGTCTCCTCATCTGTCCCGTTTGTTTCTCTGTCTCCTCACCTGTCCCGTTTGTCTCTCCGTCTCCTCACCTGTCCCGTTTGTCTTCCTGTCTCCTCATCTGTCCCGTTTGTCTTTCCGTCTTATCATCTGTCCCGTTTGTCTCTCTGTCTCCTCACCTGTCCCGTTTGTCTCTCTGTCTCCTCACCTGTCCCGTTTGTCTCTCTGTCTCCTCATCTGTCCCGTTTGTCTCCCTGTCTCCTCATCTGTCCCGTTTGTCTCTCTGTCTCCTCACCTGTCCCGTTTGTCTCCCTGTCTCCTCATCTGTCCCGTTTGTCTCTCTGTCTCCTCATCTGTCCCGTTTGTTTCTCTGTCTCCTCACCTGTCCCGTTTGTCTCTCCGTCTCCTCACCTGTCCCGTTTGTCTTCCTGTCTCCTCATCTGTCCCGTTTGTCTTTCCGTCTTATCATCTGTCCCGTTTGTCTCTCTGTCTCCTCACCTGTCCCGTTTGTCTCTCTGTCTCCTCACCTGTCCCGTTTGTCTCTCCGTCTCCTCACCTGTCCCGTTTGTCTCCCTGTCTCCTCATCTGTCCCGTTTGTCTCTCTGTCTCCTCATCTGTCCCGTTTGTTTCTCTGTCTCCTCATCTGTGCTGTTTGTCTTTCTGTCTTATCATCTGTCCCGTTTGTCTCTCCGTCTCCTCACCTGTCCCGTTTGTCTCCCTGTCTCCTCACCTGTCCCGTTTGTCTCCCTGTCTCCTCATCTGTCCCGTTTGTCTCCCTGTCTCCTCATCTGTCCCGTTTGTCTCCCTGTCTCCTCATCTGTCCCGTTTGTCTCTCTGTCTCCTCATCTGTCAGTTTGTTTTTCTGTCTTATCATCTGTCCCGTTTGTCTCTCTGTCTCCTCACCTGTCCCGTTTGTCTCTCTGTCTCCTCACCTGTCCCGTTTGTCTCCCTGTCTCCAGGTCAGGACCGCGAGGTCATAGCCGATGACCTTCCTCACCCGTTCGGTCTCACCCAGTACCAGGACTACATCTACTGGACGGACTGGAGCCAGCGCAGCATCGAGCGCGCCAACAAGACCAGTGGGCAGAACCGCACCGTGATCCAGGGACACCTGGACTACGTCATGGACATCCTGGTCTTCCACTCGTCCCGGCAGGGGGGCTGGAACGCCTGCGCGTCCACCAACGGACACTGCTCGCACCTGTGTCTCGCCGTCCCCGTCAGCAGCTTCGTCTGCGGATGTCCCGCCCACTTCTCCCTCAACTACGACAACAAGACGTGCAGCGGTGAGGACAGCTGTCTTCTGACCTCCGTCCCCGTCCTCTGTCTCAGCATTCTAACCTCTGTCCTCGTCCTCTGTCTCTGTGATGGTGTACTAACCTCCGTCTTCGTCCTCTGTCTCTGTGATGGTGTACTAACCTCCGTCCCCGTCCTCTGTCTCAGCATTCTAACCTCTGTCCTCGTCCTCTGTCTCTGTGATGGCGTACTAACCTCCGTCTTCGTCCTCTGTCTCTGTGATGGTGTACTAACCTCCGTCCCCGTCTTCTGTCTCAGCATTCTAACCTCCGTCCTCGTCCTCTGTCTCAGCATTCTAACCTCCGTCCTCGTCCTCTGTCTCTGTGATGGTGTACTAACCTCCGTCCCGTCCTCTGTCTCTGTGATGGCGTTCTAACCTCCGTCACTGTCCTCTGTCTCTTCGTCCTCTGTCTCTGTGATGGCGCTCTAACCTCTGTCCCCGTCCTCTGTCTCTGTGATGGCGCTCTAACCTCCGTCCCCGTCCTCTGTCTCTGTGATGGCGCTCTAACCTCTGTCCCCGTCCTCTGTCTCTGTGATGGCGCTCTAACCTCCGTCCCCGTCCTCTGTCTCTGTGATGGCGTTCTAACCTCCGTCCCCGTCCTCTGTCTCTGTGATGGCGCTCTAACCTCCGTCCCCGTCCTCTGTCCCCGTCCTCTGTCTCTGTGAAAAATACCAACGTATGGGCAGCGGGGGGGCATTTCTATCGCAGAGGTTAACGTGTCTTCGTGTTTTTAACTTTTCTTACGTTTTTGTCCCTTTTTTTCAACACTTTTGACTTTAATTTCAATGTTTGTCACTTTTTTTGACGTTTAACACTACGTAACACTAACTTATGAACTTTATTTTTGGAATTTATGGTCAATAAACCTCATTTATAGGAAATTATAACTAATGTTTGAGTTAGAAAAGCAGAAATTATGAATTATTGAGACTAAAATTAAAGGAATGGATGTTGATGATAATCACAGACTGGAATATGTCAACTTTTACTCTCAATACTATTTCAAAAACACTTCAATTTGGTTTCAAATGCTATAAAATTGAATAAGACGCCCCAAAATTAATGAAAGTAGAGATCTGTACTTGGCAAAGAGCGTTGTGTGGAATCAATCATGTTATTTTGGGGACAACATGGGGACAACATGAGGGCTGAAGGGTTAAATGTCTCCTGTGTGTCCTCGCAGCTCCGACGTCCTTCCTGCTGTTCAGCCAGAAGTCGGCCATCAACCGCATGGTGATGGACGAGCAGCAGAGCCCCGACATCATCCTGCCCATCCACAGCCTGAGGAACGTCCGCGCCATCGACTACGACCCGCTGGACAAGCAGCTGTACTGGATCGACTCCAAGCAGAACGTCATCCGCCGCGCGCAGGACGACGGGA
>JABXJD010000215.1:405000-427500 GCA_013375575.1 Percina caprodes
GCATCGACAAAACCACGCGGGAGGGGCGCACCAAGATCCAGGCTCGCATCGCCTACCTCAGCGACATCCACGCCGTGCACGAGCTCGACATGGCCGAGTACAGTGAGTCTCTCACTGGAATGTGGTTGTTATTTCCTCAGTGTATCCACATTGAACAACACGCACACACACACACACACATACATATACACACATACACACATAAACACACGCACACACATAAACACACGCACACACATAAACACACGCACACACATAAACACACACACACATACATATACACACATAAACACACACACACACACACACAAACAAGCACGCACATATGCATGCGCACACACAAACGCACACATGCTCAAATGCACACCCATGCGCACGCACAAAGAAATGCACGACCACACACAAACACACGCACACACAAACGCACACATGCTCAAACGCACACCCATGCGCACACACAGACAAACTCACGCATACACAAATGCGTACGCACACAAACACACACACATGCACAAACACACACATGCACACACATGCACAAACACACACATGCACAAACACACACAAATGCACACACAAGCACGTGCACACACACTCGCACAAAAATTAACAGGAAATCAATCACATAAAAAGATAAAATAAAAAGTCTTTTTGTGAGTCTGAATCGACTCAAGTGTGTTTTTTAATTTGGGGTGAACTGTCCCTTTAAAAGACAGAAAGCCAGGTTTTTAACAGTGTGCAGAGGACTGTGTGTGTGTGTGTGTGTGTGTGTGTGTGTGTGAGTGTGAGTGTGATAAAAGGAAGTAAGAACATCAGACTCCACATTTGTCTCCGTGTCTCACCTGTCCTTTGTGTCCCTGCAGGTAAACACCCGTGCACCTGGGACAACGGCGGCTGCTCCCACATCTGCATCGTGAAGGGGGACGGGACCACTCGCTGCTCATGTCCCGTCCACCTGGTGCTGCTGCAGGACGAGCTCACCTGTGGAGGTGAGAGACAAACACACTAGAGGTCACTAAGGTCAGGGTCCGCAGATAGTCAACTTACTCAGAACCTTTTTAAACAACATTCAAGTTGAGTAATTCAACTTTTCTTTCTCTCTAATAACTCTTCTGTATCTGAATTACCAGAAACAGCCCTGAAATCACCATCACCAAGCCCACCAGACTCCATGTAAATAATCACTACTTTTATCATCATAAAACACACTTCATTCAAAGTGGACAGAAACTACCAAAAGCCGTCTTGGTTCATCTTTCCACTGTTCCAACAATCACCACTCTGGTCTGGTTGGAATAAACTCTCAATTCACCCATTTACATGTGGAAATATGCTGCTCTATACACACTAAAAGTAGTGATTATTTACATGGAGTCTGGTGGGGATATGCTGCTCTATACACACTAAAAGTAGTGATTATTTACATGGAGTCTGGTGGGGATATGATGCTCTATACACAATAAAAGTAGTGATTATTTACATGGAGTCTGGTGGAGATATGCTGCTCTATACACGCTAAAAGTAGTGATTATTTACATGGAGTCTGGTGGAGATATGCTGCTCTATACACACTAAAAGTAGTGATTATTTACATGGAGTCTGGTGGAGATATGCTGCTCTATACACACTAAAAGTAGTGATTATTTACTTGGAGTCTGGTGGAGATATGCTGCTCTATACACGCTAAAAGTAGTGATTATTTACATGGAGTCTGGTGGAGATATGCTGCTCTATATACACTAAAAGTAGTGATTATTTACATGGAGTCTGGTGGAGATATGCTGCTCTATACACGCTAAAAGTAGTGATTATTTACATGGAGTCTGGTGGGGATATGCTGCTCTATACACGCTAAAAGTAGTGATTATTTACATGAATGTGGCTGAATGTGATTCATGCGTCTCATGCCCCCCCTCAGAGCCCCCCACCTGCTCCCCAGAGCAGTTCTCCTGTACCTCCGGCGAGGTTGACTGCATCCCGAAGGCCTGGAGGTGCGACGGTTACCCCGAGTGTGATGACGGCAGCGACGAGGAGAACTGTCCGGTCTGCTCCGAGTCGGAGTTCCAGTGCGACAGCCGGCAGTGCATCGACCTGAGCCTGCGCTGCAACGGCGAGATCAACTGCCAGGACCGCTCGGACGAGAACAAGTGTGAAGGTGAGAGCCGCACGCCCCCAGCACGCCCCCAGCACGCCCTCAGCACGCCCGCCCCCAACACGCCCCCAGCACGCCCCCAGCACGCCCCCCCCCAACACGCCCCCAGCACGCCCCAGCACGCCCCCAGCACGCCTCAGCCGCCCCCAACACGCCCCCAGCACGCCCGCCCCCAGCACGCCCCCAGCACGCCCGCCCCCAGCACGCCCGCCCCCAGCACGCCCTCAGCACGCCACGCCATCAGCACGCCCGCCCTCAGCACGCCCTCAGCACGCCACGCCCTCAGCACGCCCTCAGCACGCCACGCCCTCAGCACGCCACGCCCTCAGCACGCCCTCAGCACGCGCTCAACACGCCACGCCCTCAGCACGCCCTCAGCACGCCACGCCCTCAGCACGCCCTCAGCACGCGCTCAACACGCGCTCAACACGCCACGCCCTCAGCACGCCCTCAGCACGCCACGCCCTCAGCACGCCCTCAGCACGCCACGCCCTCAGCACGCCACGCCCTCAGCACGCCACGCCCTCAGCACGCCCTCAGCACGCCACGCCCTCAGCACGCCACGCCCTCAGCACGCCACGCCCTCAGCACACCCTCAGCACGCCACGCCCTCAGCACGCCCTCAGCACACCCTCAGCACGCCCTCAGCACGCCCTCAGCACGCCCTCATTCTACATACTACTCTCTACTGTCTCTGTCTGTCTCCCAGTACGCTGTCCTCCAGACCAGTTCTCCTGCTCTAACGTGTCTCTGTCTGTCTCCCAGTACGCTGTCCTCCAGACCAGTTCTCCTGCTCTAACGTGTCTCTGTCTGTCTCCCAGTACGCTGTCCTCCAGACCAGTTCTCCTGCTCTAACGTGTCTCTGTCTGTCTCCCAGTACGCTGTCCTCCAGACCAGTTCTCCTGCTCTAACGTGTCTCTGTCTGTCTCCCAGTACGCTGTCCTCCAGACCAGTTCTCCTGCTCTAACGGTCAGTGCATCGGGAAACACAAGAAGTGCGACCACAACATGGACTGCACCGATAACTCTGATGAGATCGGCTGCTGTGAGTCTCACAAAGAACAACACACACACACACACACACACACACACAGGGACACACACACACAGGGACACACACACACACACACACACAGGGACACACACCATATTCATCACCATACACAACGTATTAACGGTATAATATTCTTCTTCTGTGGTTTCAGACCCGACAGAGGAGCCTCCTCCTCCGTCCAACAACACCATCGGCTCCATCGTTGGCGTTGTCATGGCGCTGTTCGTGGTGGGCGGCGTGTACTTTGTGTGCCAGCGCGTCCTCTGTCCGCAGATGAAGGACGACGGCGAGACGGTCACCAACGACTTCGTGGTCCACGGGCCGTCGTCCGTGCCGCTGGGATACGTCCCGCATCCGGCCTCGCTGTCCAGCTCACTGCCAGGTGGGACGCCACCGCCGACATACTCAGAGACATAGAAACATGTATATATACATACATATATACATGTATATATACATACATATATACATAGAAACATGTATATATACATACATATATACATGTTTCTATGTATATATACATAGAAACATGTATATATACATACATATATACATGTATATATACATACATGTATACATAGAAACATGTATATATACATACATATATACATGTTTCTATGTATATATACATAGAAACATGTATACATACACTCATATATACAGGTAAAAGCCAGTAAATTAGAATATTTTGAAAAACTTGATTTATTTCAGTAATTGCATTCAAAAGGTGTAACTTGTACATTATATTTATTCATTGCACACAGACTGATGCATTCAAATGTTTATTTCATTTAATTTTGATGATTTGAAGTGGCAACAAATGAAAATCCAAAATTCCGTGTCACAAAATTAGAATATTACTTAAGGCTAATACAAAAAGGGAGTTTTTAGAAATGTTGGCCAACTGAAAAGTAAGAAAATGAAAAATATGAGCATGTACAATACTCAATACTTGGTTGGAGCTCCTTTGCCTCAATTACTGCATTAATGCGGCGTGGCATGGAGTCGATGAGTTTCTGGCACTGCTCAGGTGTTATGAGAGCCCAGGTTGCTCTGATAGTGGCCTTCAACTCTTCTGCGTTTTGGGTCTGGCATTCTGCATCTTCCTTTTCACAATACCCCACAGATTTTCTATGGGGCTAAGGTCAGGGAGTTGGCTGGCCAATTTAGAACAGAAATACCATGGTCCGTAAACCAGGCACGGGTAGATTTTGCGCTGTGTGCAGGCGCCAAGTCCTGTTGGAACCTGAAATCTCCATCTCCATAGAGCAGGTCAGCAGCAGGAAGCATGAAGTGCTCTAAAACTTGCTGGTAGACGGCTGCGTTGACCCTGGATCTCAGGAAACAGAGTGGACCGACACCAGCAGATGACATGGCACCCCAAACCATCACTGATGGTGGAAACTTTACACTAGACTTCAGGCAACGTGGATCCTGTGCCTCTCCTGTCTTCCTCCAGACTCTGGGACCTCGATTTCCAAAGGAAATGCAAAATTTGCTTTCGTCAGAAAACATGACTTTGGACCACTCAGCAGCAGTCCAGCTCTTTTTTCCTTAGCCCAGGTGAGACGCTTTTCGCGCTGTTTCTTGGTCAACAGTGGCTTGACACGAGGTATGCGGCAGTTGAAACCCATGTCTTTCAAGCGTCTCTTGGTGGTGGATCTTGAAGCACTGACTCCAGCAGCTGTCCACTCCTTGTGAATCTTTTTTCACAATCTTGACTAGGCGCGGTGATCCCTATCGCTTGTACACTTTTTCTGACCACAGTTTTTCCTTCCCTTTGCCTCTCTATTAATGTGTTTGGACACAGAGCTCTGAGAACAGCCAGCCTCTTCAGCAATAACCTTTTGTGTCTTTCCCTCCTTGTGCAATGTGTCGATGGTCGCCTTTTGGACAGCTGTCAAATCTGAAGTCTTCCCCATGTTTGTGTAGGCTTCAGAACTGGACTGAGAGACCATTTAAAGCCCTTTGCAGGTGTTTTGAGTTAATCAGCTGATTACTTTGTGGCACCAGGTGTCTTCAAAATTTAACCCTTACACAATATTCTAATTTTGTGACACACGGAATTTTGGATTTTCATTTGTTGCCACTTCAAATCATCAAAATTAAATGAAATAAACATTTGAATGCATCGGTCTGTGTGCAATGAATAAATATAATGTACAAGTTACACCTTTTGAATGCAATTACTGAAATAAATCAAGTTTTTCAAAATATTCTAATTTACTGGCTTTTACCTGTACATAGAAACATGTATACATACACTCATATATACATAGAAACATGTGTATATATATACATGCATATATACATGTTTCTATGTATATATGCGTGTGTGTGTGTGTGGATAGATGGGTAGATACGCCGTAGAACTTTAATTTTCACAACAGAAGAAGAACACAAATAAACTACAATAAAGTTTTTCATGGTTTAATTACGGAATCGGATCATAATCGGTGCATAGATCCCGTTATTCACCGGTACCGAGGCGGGATGGAATACGTAGCAGAACATCTGTAATGACCGTGCTGCTGACCCACAGGTATGTCCAGAGGGAAGTCTGTGATTGGCTCCCTGAGCATCATGGGCGGGAGCAGCGGGCCGCCGTACGACCGCGCTCACGTGACCGGAGCGTCGTCCAGCAGCTCGTCCAGCACCAAGGGAACCTACTTCCCCCCGGTGAGGAACAAGCATCAGGGAGAAACAAGCTGTAATGTTACCCTACAGGACAGATGTTCAGCATCAGGGAGAAACAAGCTGTAATGTTACCCTACAGGACAGATGTTCAGCATCAGGGAGAAACAAGCTGTAATGTTACCCTACAGGACAGATGTTCATCATCAGGGAGAAACAAGCTGTAATGTTACCCTAGAGGACAGATGTTCAGCATCAGGGAGAAACAAGCTGTAATGTTACCCTACAGGACAGATGTTCATCATCAGGTAGAAACAAGCTGTAATGTTACCCTACAGGACAGATGTTCATCATCAGGTAGAAACAAGCTGTAATGTTACCCTACAGGACAGATGTTCATCATCAGGTAGAAACAAGCTGTAATGTTACCCTACAGGACAGATGTTCATCATCAGGGAGAAACAAGCTGTAATGTTACCCTACAGGACAGATGTTCATCATCAGGGAGAAACAAGCTGTAATGTTACCCTACAGGACAGATGTTCATCATCAGGGAGAAACAAGCTGTAATGTTACCCTACAGGACAGATGTTCATCATCAGGTAGAAACAAGCTGTAATGTTACCCTACAGGACAGATGTTCATCATCAGGTAGAAACAAGCTGTAATGTTACCCTACAGGACAGATGTTCATCATCAGGGAGAAACAAGCTGTAATGTTACCCTACAGGACAGATGTTCATCATCAGGGAGAAACAAGCTGTAATGTTACCCTACAGGACAGATGTTCATCATCAGGGAGAAACAAGCTGTAATGTTACCCTACAGGACAGATGTTCATCATCAGGTAGAAACAAGCTGTAATGTTACCCTACAGGACAGATGTTCATCATCAGGGAGAAACAAGCTGTAATGTTACCCTACAGGACAGATGTTCATCATCAGGGAGAAACAAGCTGTAATGTTACCCTACAGGACAGATGTTCAGCATCAGGGAGAAACAAGCTGTAATGTTACCCTACAGGACAGATGTTCAGCATCAGGTAGAAACAAGCTGTAATGTTACCCTACAGGACAGATGTTCATCATCAGGGAGAAACAAGCTGTAATGTTACCCTACAGGACAGATGTTCAGCATCAGGGAGAAACAAGCTGTAATGTTACCCTACAGGACAGATGTTCAGCATCAGGGAGAAACAAGCTGTAATGTTACCCTACAGGACAGATGTTCAGCATCAGGGAGAAACAAGCTGTAATGTTACCCTACAGGACAGATGTTCAGCATCAGGGAGAAACAAGCTGTAATGTTACCCTACAGGACAGATGTTCAGCATCAGGGAGAAACAAGCTGTAATGTTACCCTACAGGACAGATGTTCAGCATCAGGGAGAAACAAGCTGTAATGTTACCCTACAGGACAGATGTTCAGCATCAGGGAGAAACAAGCTGTAATGTTACCCTACAGGACAGATGTTCAGCATCAGGTAGAAACAAGCTGTAATGTTACCCTACAGGACAGATGTTCATCATCAGGGAGAAACAAGCTGTAATGTTACCCTACAGGACAGATGTTCAGCATCAGGGAGAAACAAGCTGTAATGTTACCCTACAGGACAGATGTTCAGCATCAGGGAGAAACAAGCTGTAATGTTACCCTACAGGACAGATGTTCAGCATCAGGTAGAAACAAGCTGTAATGTTACCCTACAGGACAGATGTTCAGCATCAGGGAGAAACAAGCTGTAATGTTACCCTACAGGACAGATGTTCAGCATCAGGGAGAAACAAGCTGTAATGTTACCCTACAGGACAGATGTTCATCATCAGGGAGAAACAAGCTGTAATGTTACCCTACAGGACAGATGTTCAGCATCAGGGAGAAACAAGCTGTAATGTTACCCTACAGGACAGATGTTCATCATCAGGTAGAAACAAGCTGTAATGTTACCCTACAGGACAGATGTTCAGCATCAGGTAGAAACAAGCTGTAATGTTACCCTACAGGACAGATGTTCAGCATCAGGGAGAAACAAGCTGTAATGTTACCCTACAGGACAGATGTTCAGCATCAGGGAGAAACAAGCTGTAATGTTACCCTACAGGACAGATGTTCATCATCAGGTAGAAACAAGCTGTAATGTTACCCTACAGGACAGATGTTCAGCATCAGGTAGAAACAAGCTGTAATGTTACCCTACAGGACAGATGTTCAGCATCAGGGAGAAACAAGCTGTAATGTTACCCTACAGGACAGATGTTCAGCATCAGGGAGAAACAAGCTGTAATGTTACCCTACAGGACAGATGTTCAGCATCAGGGAGAAACAAGCTGTAATGTTACCCTACAGGACAGATGTTCAGCATCAGGGAGAAACAAGCTGTAATGTTACCCTACAGGACAGATGTTCAGCATCAGGGAGAAACAAGCTGTAATGTTACCCTACAGGACAGATGTTCAGCATCAGGGAGAAACAAGCTGTAATGTTACCCTACAGGACAGATGTTCAGCATCAGGTAGAAACAAGCTGTAATGTTACCCTACAGGACAGATGTTCATCATCAGGGAGAAACAAGCTGTAATGTTACCCTACAGGACAGATGTTCAGCATCAGGGAGAAACAAGCTGTAATGTTACCCTACAGGACAGATGTTCAGCATCAGGGAGAAACAAGCTGTAATGTTACCCTACAGGACAGATGTTCAGCATCAGGGAGAAACAAGCTGTAATGTTACCCTACAGGACAGATGTTCAGCATCAGGGAGAAACAAGCTGTAATGTTACCCTACAGGACAGATGTTCATCATCAGGGAGAAACAAGCTGTAATGTTACCCTACAGGACAGATGTTCAGCATCAGGGAGAAACAAGCTGTAATGTTACCCTACAGGACAGATGTTCATCATCAGGGAGAAACAAGCTGTAATGTTACCCTACAGGACAGATGTTCATCATCAGGGAGAAACAAGCTGTAATGTTACCCTACAGGACAGATGTTCATCATCAGGTAGAAACAAGCTGTAATGTTACCCTACAGGACAGATGTTCAGCATCAGGGAGAAACAAGCTGTAATGTTACCCTACAGGACAGATGTTCAACATCAGGAGAAACAAGCTGTAATGTTACCCTACAGGACAGATGTTCAGCATCTCCTTCCCTAATCTGTGGATTCTGATAAACTCTGATCGTGAGGTATGTTTTTATTATTTCGTTCCAGATCCTGAATCCTCCTCCGTCCCCGGCGACGGTCCGGTCCCAGTACACCATGGAGTTCGGTTATTCCTCCAACAGCCCCTCGACACACAGATCCTACAGGTAACGCACGGTGTTACCTCCCGTTAACGTTAACGGTGTCTCCCGTTAACTCACGTTATTATGTCCCATTACCTCATGTTATGTCCCTTTAACTCATGTTATGTCCCTTTAACTCATGTTATTATGTCCAATTAACTCATGTTATTATGTCCCATTAACTCATGTTATTGTGTCCCTTTAACTCATGTTATGTCCCTTTAACTCATGTTATTATGTCCCTTTAACTCATGTTATTATGTCCCTTTAACTCATGTTATTGTGTCCCTTTAACTCATGTTATT
Organism: Percina caprodes; assembly: GCA_013375575.1. Classification (NCBI taxonomy): domain Eukaryota; kingdom Metazoa; phylum Chordata; class Actinopteri; order Perciformes; family Percidae; genus Percina; species Percina caprodes. Next base: position 414,433 of record JABXJD010000215.1, read on the forward strand.
GTGTCCCTTTAACTCATGTTGTGTCCCATTAACTCATGTTATTGTGTCCCATTAACTCATGTTATTGTGTCCCATTAACTCATGTTATTGTGTCCCTTTAACTCATGTTGTTATGTCCCTTTAACTCATGTTATTGTGTCCCTTTAACTCATGTTATTATGTCCCTTTAACTCATGTTATTATGTCCCTTTAACTCATGTTATTATGTCCCATTAACTCATGTTATTATGTCCCTTTAACTCATGTTATTGTGTCCCTTTAACTCATGTTATTGTGTCCCTTTAACTCATGTTATTGTGTCCCTTTAACTCATGTTATTGTGTCCCTTTAACTCATGTTATTGTGTCCCTTTAACTCATGTTATTGTGTCCCATTAACTCATGTTATTGTGTCCCTTTAACTCATGTTATTATGTCCCTTTAACTCATGTTATTATGTCCAATTAACTCATGTTATTATGTCCCATTAACTCATGTTATTGTGTCCCTTTAACTCATGTTATGTCCCTTTAACTCATGTTATTATGTCCCTTTAACTCATGTTATTATGTCCCTTTAACTCATGTTATTGTGTCCCTTTAACTCATGTTGTGTCCCATTAACTCATGTTATTGTGTCCCATTAACTCATGTTATTGTGTCCCATTAACTCATGTTATTGTGTCCCTTTAACTCATGTTGTTATGTCCCTTTAACTCATGTTATTGTGTCCCTTTAACTCATGTTATTATGTCCCTTTAACTCATGTTATTATGTCCCTTTAACTCATGTTATTATGTCCCATTAACTCATGTTATTATGTCCCTTTAACTCATGTTATTGTGTCCCTTTAACTCATGTTATTGTGTCCCTTTAACTCATGTTATTGTGTCCCTTTAACTCATGTTATTGTGTCCCTTTAACTCATGTTATTGTGTCCCTTTAACTCATGTTATTGTGTCCCATTAACTCATGTTATTGTGTCCCTTTAACTCATGTTATTATGTCCCTTTAACTTTCCCATTAACTTATAATCTCTAAAATCAGTTTCTGTGTGATATATATATAATAATTATTATAATGATGATGATGATGATAATATAATAATAATCTGTTTCTGTGTTCCAGCTACCGGCCCTACACCTACCGTCACTTCGCCCCCCCCACCACCCCCTGCAGCACCGACGTGTGCGACAGCGACTACACGCCGGGCCGCCGGGCGCCGCTGAAGTCCGCCGGCGCCGGCCCCGCGGTTGCCAAGGGTTACACCAGCGACCTGAACTACGACTCGGAGCCGTTCCCGCCGCCGCCCACGCCGCGCAGCCAGTACCTGTCGGCGGAGGAGAACTGCGAGAGCTGCCCCCCCTCGCCTTACACCGAGCGCAGCTACTCGCACCACCTCTACCCGCCCCCTCGCCGTGCACGGACTCCTCGTGAGCCCCCCCCCCCACGCCCCTTCACTGTAAATAGCAATTGTGCATATATGAGGTTTTACAAACAGGAAACTGCGGGAAACGGAAAGAAAACGGTCGCTGCAGAACATTTGTACATTGAAAAAGAGAAAAGCATATTTATATATTTTCTATACAGTGACGCCGTAGAGGTTTGTATTAAGAAATTTGTACATTTTTTTAAGAAAAAGATTTTATTAAAAATCATCACAAATATAAGTTGCCTTAAAGCGGGATAAAGGAAAAGAGGCTGAAGGACAAAAAGCAGACGGACAACTTATCTGAAGCCAAATATGAGACACATCAACAGGAGGAGGAGGAGGAAGAGCCCCCCCCCCCTCTCCCCTATAAGGTGGGGGGGCGGCACTGTCTGTAGTTACCATGCCAACTGGAGAAAAGGTGTGAGAACGTGGTTCTGGCTCCCCGACCTTACTTTCCCTCCTCGGTGAGGAATCGGCCGCGGCGTCGCGTCTGATGTGAGTCACGCAGCGAGAACTCGGCACAGCCGCCGCTAACGGAGCGATGAATCGGTTCGTTAGTTCAGCAATTAGCCGATCGGTCGCTTTGTTAATAAAAAGTCCGAAAATAGTGAATCGTAGCCACGGGACGTGTTTTATCGGACAGAAATCCAAAGCTACGACAAAGAGAAGTAACAAATCCTGACGTGAAATCAGCTGTTTGCTTTAAAGAAATTACAAATGATATTTAATCGTCAACGTCGGAGAGTCGGCGCTGCCGCGGTTAGACGAACCTACGGAGGCCCTGAAGCAACAAAACGTTTCTAGGAGATATCAAGAACATCTGGAGTAGGGACCCACCAAATCCAGACTTTTAGGGGTTTGGCCGAGTCCCAAATCCACCGGTTAAGACTTTGAAACTCTGAATCTGAACCCGAGTCGTCGAGTGGAAAAAATTTCTAATGTTCGGTAGAAACCGTCAAAAAGCCCAATATTCAGCCGGATCTGGGATCTGAAGACAATCCTCTTTTAGGGTTTTTAGTTTTTTTTAGCTCTCGTCTCCTCGGGGCCTCCGTACCCAAAAACACTACAACTATGTTTTCCACTACACGCTAATGCTAACGTATACTTTATACAAAGATTATTAAATTATAAAACGATGGATTTTGCCTGACTCACATCCTCCGATTCTCCGATGTTCACACGGGATTTGAAACCAAAACGTCCGGCGTCTCGTCCGGCGTCTCGTCCGGCGTCCCGTCCGGCGTCCCGTCCGGCGTCCCGTCCGGCGTCCCGTCCGGCGTCCCGTCCGGCGTCTCGTCCGGCGTCTCGTCCGGCGTCTCGTCCGGCGTCCCGTCCGGCGTCTCGTCCGGCGTCCCTTCTACGGAGGACGTAGCGATTCCCAACACTAACGAACTTGTGCCTGGCCAGTTCCACGTCTTCATGATCTTGTTTTTTATGTTTTTTGTTGTTCTTACTTTGAGGGAAACACACACAGAGGAAACCAGTGCCCAGTAAATGCTAAATAGTATTTTTGTACCACATATTGTGTAGATAACGTATTTATAAGCTATATAGAAAGAATCATTGTAAATCTATCCATTGAACTCTTGCAGTACTTTTCATTCCGTCTTTTTTATATTGTCTCATTATATTTTTCTACAGTTTCACTTCAAAACGTTCGGCGACAATCTCAGATCAGAAGAAAACGTATCCAGGTTTCTAGAGTTCGTGTTTTTCAGGACGGTTTGTGCCAAAACTATCTTTTATTTTTATTTTACATGAAATGGGAGGCAGATGTTGGGACCAGAGGTGGAGAAACACAGCGGCTGTTGCCTTGACAACAATCAGTTTTATTTCCTTTTTTCTTTTAATTTGTTGTAAATGTTTTTCACGTCGAGCAGAAATATATTTTTCAAGATAACGCGTTGCATCGTCCGATCGTCGTGACTTCCTGTCGTCGAGAGAAAAATTACACCAGCATGAATCTGACAATCGTTTAATCTTCACTTTTATTTTATAACATCCGTCGGCTCGTTGCGTCAGAAGTGAATTTAATATTTTAGTTAACTGACTCATTCGTTAAAACGTTCGATGTTTTTGAGAACTTTAAACGTTTTTCTACAAAACCAAAAGTTCAGTGTTGTAGAATTAAGTTTGCGACATATCGCTAACGTTTGTGACATCGCAAACTTATCGCAAAAGTCTGCGACATGTCGTGAAAGTTTCTCACATATTGCAAAAGTTTGCGACATATCGGGAAAGTTTGCGACATATCGCTGAACACGAACTCTAACCACAACAAATCCTGAAGCCGTGACGATGTCTGACGTTCGTCCATCTTGGACCAAAACGTGAGTTCCTGTTCTGCTACGGCACCAAAACCACTAGTTACGTTGAGGGAAAAGATCGTGATTCGGATTAAAACATGCGTTACCCGGGTGACGGTATTAAAATATATTCTAATATTATAAGATATTCTTATATTCTATTACAGGGCTGAACAAGATGCATACGGCTAGCTAGAAACATCAGTTAAGTTTGCAATATTTTACGAAGTTTGCAACACGTCACTAAAGTTTGCAACATATCGCGACATCGGTTAAGTTTGCGACATATTTTTGTTATTTAACGTTACGTCATTCTTTTTGTAGCGCTGCCTTTTACGTTTAATTCAACGTTCAGTTTGTTGTATTTTAGCAGAAAAGTGAAACATTTTAATATCTTTATCGTAATATTTAACGACTTTTTTTCCCTCCGATATTCTCTTCTCAGAGATTTTGCGTAACGTGGCCGCGTCCCTTCGGCTACCTGTGGTACGCCGGGTGGTTCAGGCCCGTTCACGCGTTACCATAGCAACTGGGAGACGTTCTCATCCTCTAACTGCACTTTACACACTTTTATTTGTATTGTTACGTTTCTGGTACTTCACGGTAAAGTTATCGGATGTTTTGGTTCGTTGAAGAAGACGAGAATATTTCCCTCCTGTTGTCCTCCTTTAATAAATCTCTTCATCTGGAATCTGAGTTTCTTTTTAACCAAATTACCATAAAATGGATCCTTCCAACGCTCTTTCATTCCTCTGATCTTAACTATTAGTCACAATAATTCATAATTTCTGCTTTTTAACTGTAATATTAGGTATAATTCTATATAAATGAGGGTTAATATCAGGTATAATTCTATATAAATGAGGGTTATTGACCATGAATTCCAGAAAGTATAAAACTAGTAAGATGGAGGTTGTGGAGACTACAAAAAAATCTGAAAAATGACGAAAATGTCAATTTTTTTTGTCCCTTTTTGACCCGGAGGACAACACAAGGTTAATATCCGTCTGATATTTTACCCTCAACGTTGCTCATTGGTTCCCTTGGATTAATAATTTGTAGTTTTTAAAACCAAATCTCTTCTCTTCTGAGCGTCTGTAGGATGGTTTCTGTCTGTAAAACATGTTAGAATCTGGATTATGGGATGTTAAGATGTCAAAGAAGAAGAGAAAATACTACGATTGAGACCAAATCCATTCTGATTATATCGATAATGGAATCAAATCAAAGGAGTTATTATTATTGTTATTATTATTATTCTTAGAAGATGAATGAAATCACTTGAGAACTTTATTTTGAAAAGTACAAAGTAATAATTTAAGGGAACCAATAAATCCATAAAGGGTACGAAACTCAGATATGAGGTTAAATAACACGAAAAGAACCCTAATCACTGATTTAAAGGGCTGGGTATCATATATATATATATATATATATATATATATATATATATATATATATATATATATATATATATATATATATATATATATATATATATATATAATCTCAAGATGGAAAACTGACTAAAACATTTTTTTTATTTTTAAGAACTTAAAGCGTTTTTCTACAAAACCAAAATGTAGAAATGTAAAAAGATGGAGTCTGATTTTTATTTTTATTTTTAAGCACTTTTGTCTCCAGGTGTTTTCGGAGGTTGGACAGGAACACAAGGTTTTAATGTTGTTTCCCGTCGGCTCTCACGGTGCTCGGCGAGGACGCCGTCTACGGTTCGTTTTATTTCCACTAACGACAAGTACGCTGACGGCTTCACCTGATGCTCCAGGTGAACCTGGTTCACCAGGTGCTCCAGGTGAACCTGATGCTCCAGGTGCTCCAAGAAACCTGATGCTCCAGGTGCTCCAGGTGAACCTGATGCTCCAGGTGCTCCAGGTGAACCTGATGCTCCAGGTGCTCCAGGTGAACCTGATGCTCCAGGTGCTCCAGGTGAACCTGATGCTCCAGGTGAACCTGTACAGCCTCCAGACGCCGTCACTCATCAAATGCTGATTTCTTTTTCCTTTTTGTTAAATATAAAGTGAGTGAACTTTAAAAATGGGTCCGTGTGCTCATTTATATTCATGATTATTTATATTTATAATTATTTATATTTGGGATGTGTTGGGAACTACTAGTTAAAATACTACAACTACTAGTTAAAATACTACAACTACTAGTTAAAATACTACAACAGGGGTCTTCAGTGTTTTTTAAGCCAAGGAGCCCTCATCAGTGTTTCTCAAAAGGAGGTACGTGTCCCCCTAGGGGTACTTTGTAGGACTGCAGGAGTATGTGTCCCCCTAGGGGTACTTTGGAGGACAGGACTGCAGGGGTACGTGTCCCCCTAGGTGGACTTTGTAGGACTGCAAGGGTACGTGTTCCCCTAGGGGTACTTTGTAGGACAGGACTGCAGGAGGTACGTGTCCCCCTAGGGGTACTTTGGAGGACAGGACTGCAGGAGGTACATATCCCCCCCTAGGGGTACTTTGGAGGACAGGACTGCAGGGGTATGTGTCCCCCTAGGGGGACTTTGGAGGACTGCAGGGGTATGTGTCCCCCTAAGGGTACTTTGGAGGACTGCAGGGGTACGTGTCCCTCTAGGGGGACTTTGGAGGACTGTCTTCCCATCAACCATGAAAAAGGGTTAAATGTTTGCAGTAACATTAGATATGAAGATACCTTTACATAGGTGAGTTATTATCCCAGTTATGAAGTACCTGATCCTGGTCCACATTACCGTAATAACTGGTCCCAGCCAGCAATGAGCACTTCAACTACAACAGGTCCTTCCTCAAAACATGATGGGACTAAGGAGTTTAAAGGTAACCCCAGAAAAATAAGTCTCTAATCTCTTATTTATTCATCATTCTCTATTCCAGAGCTGTTCATAATGTAATATATTTATATAATAACAATACTATTTATTCCAGCATCCTTTTCCGTATGACCATTATTAAAATAACTATCATAATTATAATTTACTCCTGCAAACTTTACTCTTCATTACACTATTGCCTCAACCGGTCTCTACTGTTTCTGTTTATAGTGAGTATAGATTAGTGTGGATATATTAGTGTGTATATATTAGTGTGTGTATATATTAGTGTGTGGATATATTAGTGTGTATATATTAGTGTGTGTATATATTAGTGTGGATATATTAGTGTTTGTATATATTAGTGTGTGGATATATTAGTGTGTATATATTAGTGTATGGATATATTAGTGTGTATATATTAGTGTGTGGATATATTAGTGTGTATATATTAGTGTATGGATATATTAGTGTGTATATATTAGTGTGTGGATATATTAGTGTGTATATATTAGTGTGTATAGGTTTTTTTTTTTTTTAATAAGCGCATTGTGAGCAATGATGAGGATGAGGATGATGATGATGATCCAAAGCAAAACTCCTCGTTCGTGTCCTCGTACCTGGCAAAAACAGCTGATTCTGATACGAGGGCGTACAATTTGTATCTGCCGCTGCTACCAGTACTTCCGGTGATTTGACAGCGACCGAGTTTTACCAGAGATGATTAATAATAGAAGTAAGAAAACCAATAAGAAATGAGTGTTTTAAGGTTAAAGAGAGGCGACTGGCCTTCCAGAGGGTGACAGCCTCAGGACTTATGTACCGTTTCATCACGGTACAACAAAGCTTTCATCTATTTCCTGTGTGTGGATGCAGAAGATTGGCGAACAATTTGTATCTGCCGCTGCTACTCGGAGTATTACGGTAATCGTCCCGCCCCGTTTGACTCACTCTGTGCGCTGATTGGACGGCTGCTGTGACGTAGGCAGCAAACAGCGGAAGAAGAGGACTCCGCAGCAGCAAAGAAGGGGTAGGAAAATAAACAAAATGAAAATGGTTAATTTTAAGGAAGATAAACGGTAAACAAACGTTGTTCCCGGTACCGGTTAATAGCTCGACGTGTTAGCTAACGGGCCCGGTATTGTGTTAACGTGTTACGGTTAGCTTGTTAGCGCGTTGCGGGTTTAAGTTGTCGTGTTTTCTGACAGCGTCCATGTCCGCCGACGTGATTTAACGCTACGATGCGACAACATGGCGACAACATGGCGGGTTGTTACCAAACACAGCGACAGCTTCACTTTCACCAAACTCGGTAACACCGGAACCCGCCGCGTCACCGTCGCGGCGCCGCCGGTTCTCACCGGTGGAGGTTTTATTGTTGTTTTAGGCCTGAACCGGGAATTTCCCACCTACCGGTGGTGACGTGCGGATACGTAATGACGTAGTGAAAGTATACGTTGCGACGTATAGATGCTTTTATTTTGGATTATTTTTGTTTGTTTTCATTAAAGCTATTTTAACTGCTTTTGACAAAATAAAAAACACACAAAATTTTAAAAATAATTTTATAATATAATCCTTATTTAGTTAATATATATGTATATGTACACATTTATATATATACACATATATCGATATTTTATATTTTTTATATACAATATATATGTGTGTATATATATATATATATATATAGAAAAATAAAATAAAATTAATGTTTTTAGTAATTAGTTAAGCTGCCTAAAAATTCGGGTTGCAGCTTTTTCATGGTGCAGATTTCTGTATTTATTTTTTTTTTTTTTTTTATATACATTTTTTATTGATTTTCCACAAACAATAAACAAACAAGCCCAGCCACTACCAACATACAAAACGGGGAAAATTATCCACACGCACAAACGGCACATCACATGTTACATCACACAATGTACATCACCGTTTACAACAAAACATATACATAAAAAATAAAAAAAAAAAAATATATATAAAAAAATAAAAATTTAAAAATTAAAAAGAGATTATGACTTGGTAAAGACAAAATGTGGTCTCCCACCCTGCAACAAACCAGCAAGATCATCAGGAAGGTGATCAAGAAAAGGTTGCCAAACATTATAAAACAAATTGGCATTGCCCCTCACTATGGCACTAAGGCGTTCCAGAGGAAAAACCTTAAATATTTCTCTGTACCACTGTGTGACCGAGGGAGGTTTTTCCTCAATCCACTGGAACAAAACACAACGCCTTGCTAGAAGTAAGAGTTTACCCATTAACAACAGTTGCCCTGCAGATAGAGAGAGCTTCTCCAGATGTAGATTCAGAAGGAACAAGACTGGTTCTGATTTAACTGCTTTGTGAAAAATTGAACTTAGCTCCTGAGAAATATTCCTCCAATACCTGAGTATTAAGGGACATTGCCAAATACAGTGATAGTAGGTCCCTACTTCTGTCTTACACTTCCTACAGAAGGGAGAGACTTGGGGGTTGATCTTGTTTAGAAAATGAGGAGTGCGCTGCAATCTATGTAATATCCTGTACTGACTCTCTCTGAGTCTATTACACATAAACAGTTTCTTAACAGATTCAAATGCACCTAACCAGGTGTCAGTGTCAAGATCAATCCCCAAATCCCTTCCCCATGATTCCCTACTTTTGTTAACATTGTCACAATTAAGAGAGTACAGTTTTCCATAAAAAAGTGAGATAAATTTCCTGTTATTGGAAGCAATTGAGTTAAAAGTAAGGAGGAGGTCATCAATTGGACTCCTATTGACTGGTCCGTTGAGAGTACAAGATTGGACTGTACAAAGTGTCTAATCTGAAGAAAACCAAAAAGTGGTTACGTGGTATTTGGTATTTATTTTGAAGTTGTGAGAATGACATAAAATTATTGTTTTCAAATAAATTACCCACAAACCGTAGCCCCTTTGAGTACCAAAAATTGAAAATACTTTTCCCCACACCAGGAGGGAAAGCTTTATTTTGGGTTATAGGTTGTAGCGCTAATGAAAAGCCTCTCCGACCAACATGTCTAGTGACATCATGCCAAGTCTTTAAAGTGTTAAGCATGATAGGATTATTTTTAACCTCCGCCATGATTTCACCTTTGTTAATTGAAATAAGACTGATAGGGGAGAAAGGGGCACAGCACCAGGCATCCACTAAGGTTCCCTCCTGATGGAGAAAATGATTGAGCCAGCCTGATATTATGCGTGCGTGACAGGCCCAGTTATAATACAAAAAATTGGGAAGGGCTTGACCCCCTCTGCTAATGGGCAACTGTAAAGTTTTCATCTTTAATCTAGGTCTCTTTCCGTGCCATATGAAATTTGAGAGAACTCTTTCTATACCTAAAAATGTCTTTCTAGTAATCCTAAGTGGTAGCATTTGCATTGGATATAATATTCTGGGAAGCACGTTCATCTTTATCAGGCTAATCCTGCCCATCCAAGACAGAGGAAGATCGAACCATCTTTCAAGATCACATTTAACTGCAGTCAAGGTAGGCTTAAAATTCAATTTATACAATTCTTCAACCTTAGCCGATACTCTGACGCCCAGGTAAACAAAGCCGACACTCGACCATCTAAATGGAAAGTTAACAAGAGACGCACGGTCTCCAAAGTTACCCAGTGGCAGGGCCTCTGATTTGTCATAGTTAATTTTGTACCCTGAAATTTGGCCAAATTGATCTATAATTGCCACCAAAACAGGTATAGAATTCTCTGGATTAGTTATAAACAGTAATATGTCATCAGCATAAAGCGATATTTTGTATTCAATGTCTCCTAAGGTCACTCCAGATAGTCCATTGTGGTTCCTAATAGTCTCAGCAAGTGGTTCAAGAGCAAGTGCAAATAAAAGCGGTGAGAGGGGACAACCCTGACGTGTACCTCTACTCAAAGGAAAAATATCAGACACCGAGCCATTTACCAAGACCTGGGCGGTAGGAGACCTGTATAGAAGCTTAATCCACTGAATATAATCTGAGCCCAGCCCAAATTTATCAAGAACATCAAAAAGGTACTCCCACTCCACCCGGTCAAACGCTTTTTCGGCGTCTAATGAGACCGCCAGGACCCTCTTCTTAGTACTATGCGAAAATTGTATTATGTTTAGGAGCCTTCGAACATTAGAGAAAGAATATCTATTTTTGACAAATCCAGTCTGATCTGGTCTAACTAGGACAGGTAGCATCTCCTCCAGCCTTCTAGCCAGAAGTTTTGATAATATTTTACAGTCGACACCAAGCAAACTTATTGGCCTATAAGACCTGCAGCAATCAGAAGGCTTATCTTTTTTTAAAATCAAAGAGATGTGGGCCAGATTTAAAGTTGGTGGAAGCGTGCCTCTTTCAAATGATTCAGTAAACATGCTAGTCAGGGTCCAACCACCAGCCTAATCATCTTTTTATAAAATTCAGGCCCGAATCCATCCGGACCCGGGGCTTTCCCACTCTGTAGTGATTTAATGGTCTCTGTAACTTCCTGTGCTGTAATTGGTCTACATAAATCATTTCTACAATCTTCAGTTAGAGTGGGAAGATGTATTCTATCAAAAAATCTTTTCCTCCGCTCCAAAGTGTTCTGGCACTGGAGGAATATAGTTCCTGATAAAAATCCTTAAAAATTTTGCACATAGTTTTGGTTTCAAAATGCTCTGTGCCTTTACCGTCCTTAAGCGATGGTATAACATGAGGCCCTGTCTGGCCCCTGGCTAGACGAGCCAGGAGCCTCCCAGGTTTATTGCCAGATTCGAATAATCTATGCTTAGCAAAAAATATGGCAGATTCTGCTTTTTGAGACAAAAGTTGGTCCAGGGCAGAGCGGGCTGCTTCTAATTTTTTAAGTATAGATAATGAAGCTGTGGTCTTGAGGTCCCTATCTAGAGCTACAATTTGCTGTTCAAGTTCAATTTGGTTTGCCAGTACACTTTTTCTCTTTGCCGCAGTATAGGAAATTATGGCTCCTCTCAGGAAGGCCTTGCCTGTTTCCCACAGAGTAGACGCAGAGATCTCAGGTGAATCATTTGTTGAGATGAAAAGGTCCCATTGTGATTCCAAATACGTTAAAAATGCAGGGTCACTCAAAAGAGAAATATTTAAACGCCAGTGTCTAGATAGGGGGTTATAGTAAGGTGGTCTGAGTTCTATAGAGACCGATGAGTGGTCTGAGAGGGCACATGGATTAATAGAGCAGTTTATAGTCTTGTCCAGGGTTAACCTCGAGACAAAAAAATAATCAATTCTAGAAAAAGAATGATGAGGGCGAGAGAAAAACGTGAAGTCTTTATCTTGTGGGTTAATTACTCTCCATGCATCAAATAAAACCAGATCTGTACAGAGCCTCTTTGTAGCTTGGGCCATTTTGGTGGGGGGTAAAGTTTTAGGTGGGCTGTGGTCCATTTCTGGGGCCAAAACACAGTTAAAATCTCCTCCAAGTATAACATATGGAGGGCAAATTGGGGAGATGTCAGCCAATAATTTAGAATAAAACGAGCTATCAAATGCATTGGGGGCATAGACGCTTCCTATAAGAACATGTTCTCCATACAGACATCCAGTAACAGCAACATACCTTCCTTCAGTATCTTGTATGACTTTATCGAGTGTAAATGTAAGATTTTTATGGATAAGTATTGCTACTCCTCTACTCTTTGAGTTAAATGAAGAATAATAAATTTGACCGACCCAGTCCCGCTTTAATTTCAAGTGTTCCAGATCAGTGAGGTGGGTCTCTTGTAATAGTGCCACTTGTACCTTATCTTTTTTGAGCATGGAAAGAATTTTCCGCCGCTTCACCACATGATTGATACCTTTGACATTTAGTGTAAGAATTTTTGTGTTACTCATAACGTGGACAACTTATCGAGTAGCAAGTAAGAGTGAACCATTTAGGGCAAGAGAAACATAATATATATAAAAAAAAAATAAAAAAATAAAAAAAACACACATTACAGTTTGCACTTATTGGGCAGATACATTGTGCTGGGATAAACATGCCCATCTCTAACAAATGGGAGAACGCCAGAACTCTGGGAAAGAAAACAAAACAAAAAAAAAACAAAACAAGAAGCTCCCCAATGGGGAGTATTGTAAGAGCACATGCCGCTGAGAGGTGTGATCGCTTCTGGAAAACAAAACAGTTTTCATATCTCACTCCCACCCCCACAACATAAAGCTAGCAAACACCTTGTTATCCTGATCAATCAGATCAGCAAAAGGCTCCTGTAGCAACAACATTACCAGTAACGTCGAATCCCTCATATCTTAATAGAGGACGAAACATAATTGAGCCAAATCGGCTCTGAACCCATTCAAGTTCTCATGCAAACTGTTTTAGTTTGCTGTAGTAATAGTTTTAGAGCATATGGTCTTCTGTATATGTATAATAAAACTTACTCAGTCCTTAGCGAACCAGCACAAGAGGATCACAGATCGGAGACATCTTCTGATTCTATTCCAGCGTATTGAGAAAGTTTTCTGCAGCTCTCCGTGTTTCAAATTTGTGCTCCGTACCGTTGTGGTTCACGGTGAGTGTAGCCG
>JABXJD010000215.1:442500-462500 GCA_013375575.1 Percina caprodes
CATGAAGTATCGCCTCTTCATCTCTAAGAGTGAGGAGTGGCTCAGGTAAACCATCATCATCATCATCACACACACACCTGGCTGCTACCCTCCGCTGTTGCTTAGCAACGCTTCTCTGTGTGTTTGCAGGAAGGTTCATCACGTGAAGAAGCAGCTGCTCAGTCTGTCGGGTCAGCTGATCAGCATCGAAAAGGAAGTGACGATGCTGCTGGAGAGGGTCATTAAGGTCAGGACACACTGTAAAAAATATCTCTATCTGCTAGCTGCCTGTCCCCTGAACACACTGTAAAAAATATCTCTATCTGCTAGCTGCCTGTCCCCTGAACACACTGTAAAAAATATCTATCTGCTAGCTGCCTGTCCCCTGAACACACTGTAAAAAATATCTCTATCTGCTAGCTGCCTGTCCCCTGAACACACTGTAAAAAATATCTATCTGCTAGCAGCCTGTCCTCTGAACACACTGTAAAAAATATCTATCTGCTAGCAGCCTGTCCCCTGAACACACTGTAAAATATCTATCTGCTAGCTGCCTGTCCCCTGAACACACTGTAAAAATATCTATCTGCTAGCTGCCTGTCCCCTGAACACCCTGTAAAAAATATCTATCTGCTAGCTGCCTGTCCCCTGAACACACTGTAAAAAATATCTATCTGCTAGCTGCCTGTCCCCTGAACACACTGTAAAAAATATCTATCTGCTAGCTGCCTGTCCCCTGAACACACTGTAAAATATCTATCTGCTAGCTGCCTGTCCCCTGAACACACTGTAAAAAATATCTATCTGCTAGCTGCCTGTCCCCTGAACACACTGTAAAAAATATCTATCTGCTAGCTGCCTGTCCCCTGAACACACTGTAAAAAATATCTATCTGCTAGCTGCCTGTCCCCTGAACACACTGTAAAAAATATCTATCTGCTAGCTGCCTGTCCCCTGAACACACTGTAAAAAATATCTCCTCACTATCTGCTAGCTGTGTATTTCAACATCCTGTAAACTATGACTATATAAATATAATATTAAAAGAAATGCGTGTGTGTGTGTGTGTGTGTGTGTGTGTGTGTGTGTGTGTGTGTCCAGCTGCAGGAACAGCTGCCCCAGAAGGTTCTTCCTCTGGTGTCCGGTGGGATGAAGCCTCAGGCCTACCTGAGCCAGAACACGCTGGTGGAGATGACGCTGGGGTGAGGCTCCTCTTCCTCCTCTTCCTCCTCCTCCTCTTCCTCCTCCTCCTCCTCCTCCTCCCCCTCCTCCTCCTCCTCCTCTTCTTCCTCCCCCTCGTCCTCCTTCTTCTTCTTCTTCTTCTTCTTCTTCTTCATTAACTGACGACCCGGCCCGTGTGCAATGCCACTAATTATCATTTCACCCCCACTGAGTATTGAGGTTAAATCTGATTATTACCTGTTTTCTTCACTAGAGCTCGACAGATAAGAATATTTAGTTATTTAAAAAATCCGATATCCCGATATATCGGCCGATATATATTAAAAAAAAAACAAAAACAGAAACGCGTTACAAAACAAAGAGATTCCCCAACGTTAGTTATTATAGTTATTTATGAGTTCTCACTGAAATAATATGATGATAATTAGTTTTATTGTCACGACAGAACATCAAAATATAAGTTCTGATAAATAAAATGTAGAAAAATATATTCAACAGCCTTTATAAATGCCGATACCGATAGATCGGGAAATGCCGATACATCGCCCGATATATCGTACGATATATCGTACGATATATCGTACGACATATCGTACGATGTACGATATGTCGTACGATATATCGTATATCGCCATATGCGATCGATATGTCGCGATATATCGCGATATGTCGATATATCGATATATCGCGATGTATCGGGCTCTGCTCCTCCCTGACCGAGGTTTGTGTTTCCAGGATGAAGAAGCTGAAGGAGGAGATGGAGGGCGTCGTCAAGGAGCTGGCGGAGAACAACCATTTCTTAGAGAGGTTAGCACGACCCCCCACACACACACACACACACACACACACACACACACACATCACAGCTACTCATTGTAGCTTCTTTTTGGGCCCTGGTACTCAGTCCCCCCCCCCCCAATCCGACGCCCCTGAATCTAATCCCTGACTGTGTCTCCTGCAGATTCGGGACCCTGACGCTGGACGGAGGCCTGAGAGGTTAAAGGTTAGACGACGGGGACAGACTGGGGGACAGACTGGGGACAGAGTGGGGACTCGGCGCGTCGTCTGTCTCCGGAAGCTTCTGCAGTTTTGTACATATTCTGTGTGTCTATCTGTAAATACTGAGACTGTGAGATGAAGCCTTTCTGAACACGTTTACCCTCCTACAGGACCCAGAAACCACTTCACTTCGGGGATTTCTGCCAGTAAAGAAACTCAGAGCTGCTTTTATTAATCATTCATTTACCCCTGAAACAAAAACAAGTTGAGTTCCATGGTTCATATACGGTGTTATTACGGTTAAAGGTTTTTGGATTCACTATAATGATTTATGATAGTTGGGGAATGTTACATCACTTAAACAGGTTTACCTCAGATTCCCCTACACCAGACTCCATGTAAATAATCACTACTTTTAGCGTGTGTGGAGCAGCATATCTCCACCAGACTCCATGTAAATAATCACTACTTTTAGCGTGTATAGAGCAGCATATCTCCACCAGACTCCATGTAAATAATCACTACTTTTAGTGTGTATAGAGCAGCATATCTCCACCAGACTCCATGTAAATAATCACTACTTTTAGCGTGTATAGAGCAGCATATCTCCACCAGACTCCATGTAAATAATCACTACTTTTAGCGTGTATAGAGCAGCATATCTCCACCAGACTCCATGTAAATAATCACTACTTTTATCATCGTAAAACACACAATTCATTCAAAGTGGACAGAAACTAAATAAAACTACCAAAAGCCGTCTTTGTTCATCTTTCCACTGTTCCAACAATCACCACTCTGGTCTGGTTGGAATAAACTCTTAATTCACTCATTTACATGTGGAGATATGCTGCTCTATACACGCTAAAAGTAGTGATTATTTACATGGAGTCTGGTGGAGATATGCTGCTCTATACACGCTAAAAGTAGTGATTATTTACATGGAGTCTGGTGGAGATATGCTGCTCTATACACGCTAAAAGTAGTGATTATTTACATGGAGTCTGGTGGAGATATGCTGCTTTATACACACTAAAAGTAGTGATTATTTACATGGAGTCTGGTGGAGATATGCTGCTCTATACACACTAAAAGTAGTGATGATTTACATGGAGTCTGGTGGGTTTGTGATGGTGATTTCGGGGCTGTTTCAAACTTTTGTGAAGATAAATACAAGCTGGACAATTACTATTAACTTACATTGGGGCTTGTTTTGCGTAATACTGGACCAATGTCAGATTGTTGTTCCCATCAGTCACTTAGACACACGGTAGTTACCCCCCCCCCCCAGTCTCTAAAAATACCTTAATCACGTCACGGTAACCTGGGAACTTAATTTTATCAATTTTATCAACGTTATGTCGTCTTTTTCGACCCTTTTGTGTCTTTCCTCCGATGATTTTGTCACTTTTTTCAACGTTTGTCGACTTTTTCTGAGCCTTTTGAAATTTTTGTGGGTTTTTCCCAGAATTTTTAAGGCTTTTTTTCTAGATTTGTCACTTTTTTTTACATTTTTGTCACTTTTTCGACACCCGTTCACATTTTGTCACTTTTATTTGACATTTTTCTCATTTTTTTTTTTTTTTACACTTTTTTTAAGTTCTTTTACCAATTGATTTTTTTCTCCAAATGTGATAAAATTGACAAAATCCCAGATCAGTGCGAGTGGTGACTGATGATCAAAGTACCGCGGGGGGAGCGTCCTCCATCGGGACTTTGGGACAATTTGTTGAAAGAAACCCAGATTTCTGATATAGAAACTTTATGGAGTCAGATTGGACCTGAAGACACCGGGGTAATGAGGTTAAGTTAATAAATGCTGATTTTGCTGTTTTTATTTATTTTTCGAGGCCAGTCGCGGTTCTTCTTCTTCTTCTTCTCTTCTTCTTCTTCTCTTCTTCTTCTTCTCTTCTGAAGATGTCCATGTTTTATTTTGTTGGAGTTGATAATCAACATTCAAAATGCTTGTAAATAATAATAAAATCATGAAATATGGCGCCGTCAGAATGGGTTTTATATACACACAGACACACACAGACACACACACACACACAGATAGACACACAGACACACACACACACAGATACACACAGACACACACACACACAGATACACACACACACACAGATAGACAGACACACACACACACACACACAGACACACACACACACACACACACACACACACACACACACACACACACACACACACACACACAGATACACACAGACACACACAGACACACACACACACACAGATACACACACAGACACACACACACACAGATACACACAGACACACACACACACAGATACACACACAGACACACACACACACACAATCCCTTTCTCTCCCTCCCTTCCTCCCATCAGCATCATTTTTGGTTGCCATGGTAACCAGCCTACTGGAGAAAAAGAACTTGTCGCGGTTGCCATGGCGCCGTGCTGCATCAGCATCAGACCGTTAGTTAGATGGGCATCGTGTCCTTTTATAGAGAGACAGGAATGTAGTGGAGTAACTAGTAACTAAAGTAACTAGTAACTAAAGTATCTAAAGTAACTAGTAACTAGTAACTAGTAACTATAGTAACTAGTAACTATAGTAACACGTGCTCTCTGTCTTCCAGCAGCGTTACATTGGGACGTAACGTCTCCAGTTTAGTCTTCATGCAGAATATTTCACTGTTTGGGAAACCAAGAATCTCCATGAAGTTAGAAAGACAGAGAGAGAGAGAGACAGAGAGGGACAGACAGAGGGACAGACAGACAGAGGGACAGACAGACCGAGAGACAGACAGACAGAGAGAGAGACAGAGAGAGAGAGGGACAGACAGACAGAGGGACAGACAGACCGAGAGACAGACAGACAGACAGACAGAGGGACAGACAGACCGAGAGACAGACAGAGACAGACAGACAGGCAGCCTTACGGACCTCCCCCTCCTCCTCCACCAGCCCCCTCCTCCTCCTCCTCCACCGCCCCCTCCTCCTCCTCCAGCCCCCCCCCCGCCCTGAGTCCCTGTCTGAATCACGGACCGCCACCATGGATCTCTGCTGTGAACCGGTGAGTCTCCGCCAACAACAACATCTCCCCCGGGAAACCGGCTCGGCTCGGCTCGCTTCCACCCGACACGGCGGTCCGCGGACGGTTAGGTGACCACCTGTAGCCCCGGAAGCGGGCCGCGGTGTCCCGGCTCCACTGAGCGCGCTCCCGCATGATTCGGATGGTTTTGTCCGCCGCGGTGAATCAGCAGCAGCGGACATGTTGCAGGTCGGAGACGTGATGCATGACGGGTGTTAGATTAGCATCCGGCTGCAGACCAGAATATAACCTTTGTTTTTATTAACATCTCAGTCTTAATATTAATATTTATTTGAGAATATTCACATTTTGCTCGCAGATTGAATGGAATCCGCTGTGTGAGTCCCAGCTGATGTTGTTTACTGCTGCTTCAGTCAGAGGACATACAGGCCTACTGTAGGCTAGTATACTATACTGTACTATACTATACTATGGTACCGTAGTATACTACAGTGTAGTATCTGATCCGGATCATTTAATGTGAGATATGTACTGAGAGAGAAGATGAAGCTGTGCGCAGTGTTTTTCCATGAAGAGGCCGATGAGACGGGCTCCGATTTAAAGGAGCCTCGGTTCATATTTCATACATATTATTATTATTATTATTGTTATTATTGTTATTATTATTATTATTATTATTATTGTGAAAGTGATGTTAATGTAGTGCTTTTACTGCGTCTTTATTGTCTATAATTATTGGTTTTATTTCCATTAGGAAGCAACACATATATCAACATATTCTGTGTAATTTCATACTTCAGACATTTCCTGCTGGGATCTGGATTCTCTGCTCCACATGTTCAACACACAGGGGCGCAGTGGGGGGGCGGGGGGGCGGGGGGGTCACCAGACGCCTCCCGATATGATCCCGATACTTACGCCACGATACAATATTATTGCGATTTTAAACATATAAATAAATATCGCGATACGATGCTGATGGACCCGTCTACAGAGACCAGGATGTTAGAGTGTTCAGGGACAGTAGCCTCCGCGATGCTAACGAGATGCTAACGAGATGCTAACGAGAGACTTCTGTAACGTCTGAAGTAGCCTCCGAGATGCTAACGACACACACACACACACACACACCTGTGTATGAGTCTGGATGCATCAGGTTGCTATGGCTGAACTTAGTAAACAAAAACCGGCTTCCTTAATGGATTTACTCAGAGGAGAGCTGGGTCTCTGGGGCAGGATCCCCGGGGGGGGGGTTAATGAAAATAAGGGCCCCCCCGGGAAGGGTTACTGAAACCAAGGGCTCCCCGGAGGGGGGTTAATGAAACCAAGGGCCCCCCCGGGAGATAAAACTAGAGAGATATCTCACTCTGTATACATTTTCTTTTTAACTTTTTCTTACATTTTTGTCCTTTTTTTGACATTTAACACTGCGTAACACTAACTTATTAACTTTAGTTTTAGTTATTTTTGGAATTTATGGTCAATAAAGCTCATTTATAGGAAATTATACCTAATGTTAAGGTTAGAAAAGCAGAAATTATGAATTATTGAGACTAAAATGAAAGGAATGGATGTTGATGATAATCACAGACTGGAATATATATAATATATAATATAATAACTTTTACTCAACACTCAGTTAAAGTTTCAGTTCTGATGTTCTGCTGCAGCGATCTACGTCTGACCGACCAATCGGTGAGCGAGGATGGTGCTAACGGCGAACATGTCTCTCTGTGTCCACAGCTGTTCTCGGGTGCAGCAGCCTAGCGATGGTGTACGCCCAGTCGGTTGGTGTCCACCCGTCCCTCTACTCTCCGTCCTTCATGTATCAGATGTCCTCAAACTTCTCTCAGAGAGAGAACTCCACTGTCCTGGCAGCCTTGCCCACAACTACACCCTGCAGCAGCGCCGGCGGCGCGTCCTCCTGCCCGCCCAACGGGACCGGCGTCTCCTACCAGCTGACTTCAGGCGAGGCCGCCATTCTGGGTTTGGTGTTCTCTGTCCTCTGGCTGGTTTCCATCCTGGGAAATGCGCTGGTCTGTTTGGTCATCCACCGCAGCCGGCGGACTCAGTCCACAACCAACTACTTCGTGGTGTCCATGGCATGCGCAGATTTGCTCATGAGCCTGGGTTGGGCGCCGTTCATCCTTCTGCAGGTGGCGTCGGGACGATGGCCGCTGAGCGCCGGCGCCTGCAAGGCTGTGCGGTACCTGCAGCACCTGTGCCCCGGCGTGCAGGTCTACGTGCTGCTCTCCATCTCCGTGGACCGCTTCTACACCATCGTGTACCCGCTCAGCTTCAAGGTGTCCAGAGAGAAAGCGAAGAAGATGATCGTGGCGTCGTGGCTGTTTGACGCAGCCTTCGTGTCGCCCTGCGTCTTCTTCTACGGTTCCGCGTCTACCGGCGGCAGCCATTGTGACTTTTTCCTGCCGGACAGCTGGGGCAGCATCGCCTACGCCGGCGTCCACTTGGTTTTGGGTCTTTTCGTCCCGGTGGCGCTGATCGTGTCGTTCTACCAGCGGGTCGTGCGCTACATCTGGAGGATCAGCGCCGACGGGCACACGGTGCGCCGCACAATGAACATCGTCCCAAGGACTAAAGTCAAGACCATCAAGATGTTCCTCATGCTCAATTCGGTGTTCTTCCTCACGTGGACGCCGTTCTACGTCGCCCAGCTGTGGCACCCGCGGGAGTCCGACGGGCCGAGTCGGCAGGGGCTGCTGCTCTTCACGGCCATCGCCTGGGTCAGCTTCAGCTCCACGGCGTCCAAGCCGACCCTGTACTCCGTCTACAACGCTAACTTCAGACGGGGC
This sequence comes from Percina caprodes, assembly GCA_013375575.1. Taxonomy (NCBI): domain Eukaryota; kingdom Metazoa; phylum Chordata; class Actinopteri; order Perciformes; family Percidae; genus Percina; species Percina caprodes. The sequence continues at coordinate 450,516 of JABXJD010000215.1, forward strand.
ATGAGGGAGACCTTCTGCATGTCGTCCATGAAATGCTACCGTAGCAACGCTTACACCATCACGGCGAGCTCTCGGATGGCCAAGAAGAACTACATCGGCGTGGTGGAAATCCCGGAGCAAGCAAAGACGGTCGCCAAGGACTCGGTTCATGATAAGTTCGGCCGAGAGGCGAAAGAAAAGAAGGTCGCCTGGACCACGAACGCCAACCCCCAATACGTTTGTCTAAGGGAGATTGGACAGTTTGGAAAACTGTGAACATACAAAAAACAGAAAAATGTCGGTGTTGGCGGGGCGGGAGGGGGCTAGCTGATTGGTTGGGGGTCCCCACCCACCGCCTGCAAAGTGACTTCCTGTGAGTGTGGACGCGGTCTGTTAAAGGTACTTTTATTGTCACATACACACACATGTAGCGAAACGCTTCTCTGCATCTAACCCCTCCCACTAGAGAGCAGCAGCCAATCACAGCGCCCGGGGACCAGCTCCAGATCCAAGGGCTCTGACTGGAGAACGTGGTTTTGATGGTGGGGGGGGGACCCACGCAGACATTGGGAGAACATACAAACTCCACACAGAAAGGCCCGGATCGACCTGGATTCGAACCCTCAACCTTCCTTGTGTGAGGCCATTGCTCGTCCTCCGAGAGTGCGGTGGGACGGCGCCGTGGCGTGCTAGCCCCCCCCCCCCGTCTTCAGCTACAGAGTGTGTTCAGTTTGTATAAAGGGCTTCTTCTGATGTAACACATCTTCCTGCGGCCATATTGGAAGTTCTTAATTGTTAATTAATTGTTAATTGTTGGGTTTCTGTTGTCCGTCTGTCAGAGCGCCTGGTGGTGACTGGACGTTACTGCAGGTCATAGGCTGAATAGTTGGGGGATGCCTCTGCAGTCATAGGATAAACCTACAACCAATCAGAGCAGCCGATAGACCTGCAACCAATCAGCATTCAACATAAGCGCTCTGTGGTGTCGCGGTTGATTACGTTACCGTTGATCATCTGTCCATCATCGTATAAGCCCCGCCCTAACGATCTGATTGGTCCAAACAGCGGATCAAGTCCTGACCCAACTTCCTCCTCCTCCTCTTCCTCCTCCTCCTCTTTCTCTCCCTCCTCCTCTTCCTCTCCTCCTCTTTCTCTCCCTCCTCTTCCTCCTCCTCCTCCTTCCTCTTTCTCTCCCTCCTCCTCCTCTTCCTCTCCCTCCTCCTCTTCCTCTCCTTCCTCTTTCTCTCCCTCCTCCTCTTCCTCCTCCTCCTCCTCTTCCTCCTCCTCTTCCTCCTCCTCCTCCTCCTCTTCCTCCTCTTCCTCCTCTTCCTCTTCTTCCTCCTCTTCCTCCTCTCCTCCTCTCCTTCCTCTTTCTCTCCCTCCTCCTCTTCCTCCTCCTCTTCCTCCTCCACTTCCTCCTCCTCTTCCTCTTCTTCCTCCTCTTCCTCCTCTTCCGCCTCCTCCTCCTCTTCCTCCTCCTCCTCCTCCTCCTCTCCTCCTCTTCCTCCTCCTCCTCCTCCTCTTCCTCCTCTCCCTTCTCCTCCTCTTCCTCCTCCTCCTCCTCCTCTTCCTCCTCTCCCTTCTCCTCCTCTTCCTCCTCCTCCTCCTCCTCTTCCTCCTCTCCCTTCTCCTCCTCTTCCTCCTCCAATTTTTGCAAGTTCCCGCAATTTCATTGCATAATATCTCACATATTCCATCATCATTAATCTGATGCACGACTGCGATATTCTCTTCAGGTTGTCATGGTGATTTATTTCTGTGCCGTGTTTTGATGCATTATTTTGTGTTTTGATGCATTATTTTGTGTTTTGATGCATTATTTTGTGTTTTGATGCATTATTTTGTGTTTTGATGATGTTGTTCCACAGTCTGTCGTAGACGCATCTGATTGGCTGCCGTAGCTGTGTGTGGTAGCAGCTAGCGGTTGCCATGACTACCGGTTCCCGCTCGCTCGAGTTAAAGTCACAATGTCGTCTAATAAAGAGGAACCAGAGTCCAGATGTTCAAGATCCAACTTTATTCACACAGAAACAGATAACACACACACACACACACACACACAGACACACACACACAGACACACACACAGACACACACAGACACACACACACACACACACACACACAGACACACACACAGACAGATACACACACACACACACACACAGACACACACACACAGACACACACACACACAGACACACAGACACACACACACACACACACACACAGATACACACACACACACACACACACACACACACACAGACACACACACACACAGATACACATACACATACACACACACAGATACACACACACACACAGACACACACACACACACACAGATACACATACACATACACACACACAAACACACACACACACACACATACAGACAGATACACATTGTTTGAACTATAAATTCTTAAAAAGAGGATTAAAACACACAATATGTCTTTTGTGCCGCTAATTTTTAATTAGTTATAAAAGCATATAGGAACATATAAAGTATAAAATACAGAAAATAAAAGCAAAAATCCGAAATATCGCGAGATCAGCCACCGCCGACGTCACGCCGTTGCGTCAACCGGAAGCCAGATGTAAACAAAGCTCGCAGCGTCTCCATGTTAACTGTCTGTTAACTCAGCTCTCGTTTTGTCATCTTTTCTTTTTATAAATCAACAGTTGAACTCGTAGCTTAGCAGTTAGCTGGCTGCAGCTAACGCGAGCTAGCTGCCCGCACGTTAGCATTCAGTAAAATGGATGATAACAAGGTAAGAAGCTAACGGCTAGCTAGCTATGTTAACTGTGTACAAGATTCGAAATTAGCCCAATATTTTAGCCAAAATGCTGGTTAAACATGCAGGTGGCTGGAGGATTATACCTAAAATACAGCCGTAACATATTAGCTGGTAAAATGTGAATATTTACCAGCCATTTGGGACAAAAGAAGCACATTTCCAACCCTGTCTGCGTGAGTAGCTAGCTAGCTAACGGATAGGCTAACGTTGAAGGGATACAGCTACGGCGGCGACAGTTAGCTTTAGACCCCCAAACGACTAGCTAGTTAGCTAGTTAGGTTCAGTATAAAGATCGTTGTTTGGGGCGTTTCCTACGGGGAGGTATTACAAATAAATGATTATATTATAGTAGATTTTGCGAGATTTAGCCTAACTTCTGGTGGTAGCTGTATCCCTTCTAGCTCAACGGCTAACGGCTGATTAACGGTGTCCAAACGTTAACCCAATATGTTCGTTAACGATGCTAACTGTAACGTTAGCTTGTACAGAAGATATGGGGGGGTGTGTATGTGTGTGTGTGTGTGTGTGTGTGTTTGTTGAAGGTGTTACTAATAATGTTGTAGTGTATTGACTGTATGACCTGCTGGGTAGTTTAATCTGTATAATAATCAGCTTCATACATGACCAAGACACTGCAGAGGAGATAGTCTCCTGTCAACGGGTCAGGTGGTAATGAGGAGGAGGAGGAGGAGGATGAAGAGGGGAAATGAGAGCAACCATGTAGTGATGGAGAGCAATGGAGCCGCGGTGCAAAACGCAAGAAGATGCAGAGAGGACGGACAGAGACACGACCACACAAAGACATAGACAGTCAGTCAGAGAGGACGGACAGAGACACGGCCACACAAAGACATAGACAGTCAGACAGAGGGGACAGACAGTGAGGGGGAGAGAGGCGGAGCGACAGGGACATGTTTGGGGAGACATTGTGACGGGACCGATGAGACAGCACCGCGCTGTGAACTGAGACCAGATGGAGGATACAGTATGTGTGCCTATGATGTCTGTGTGGGACATATACATGCATGTCTCTACACGTGTCATATTGTGTGTGTGTGTGTGTGTGTGTGTGTGTGTGTGTGTGTGTGTGTGTGTGTGTGTGTGTGTGTGTGTTGCAGATGGTGGCTGGTAAAGTGAAGAAACCGGGCAAACGCGGCCGCAAGCCTGCAAAGATCGACCTGAAGGCCAAGCTGGAGCGCAGCCGGCAGAGCGCCAGGGAGTGCCGGGCCAGGAAGAAGCTGCGCTACCAGTACCTGGAGGAGCTGGTCTCCAGCAAGGAGAGGGCCATCTGCGCCCTGCGGGAGGAGCTGGACATGGTAGGGACACCCCTGGGTGCTGCCCACACGCTCAGACACCACCACCATCAGCATAATAATATATAGCTCTATGTATTTTGTAGCTCCTCCAGTTAACACACGGACACGAGGCCTTCTTATTTCTTATTTCTTATTTCTTATTTCTTATTTCCGGGCTTTTATTGGTCGTGTTTTGTCTTCCTCGATGCGTCAACATGCCGTGAGAACCAAACAACGTAGAAATCACATAAATTACAGAAATAATATTCTCCCAGACAACAAAACATGAATAAATAAGCAACACGTTAGATTAACTGTTAATAAACCGTCACACAGGAAATAACTCCTTACAGCTCATTGGTGGGTGAGAAACAGGAAACAGGAAACGGACTCCTCCAGCGCGTCCTCGTGAGCTAGCTCGCTGCTCCGAGGCTGGTGCAGCGGGAATAAATGTCTGGAACAACCAAACCTCTGAACAATAGTTCCGCTATACAAGCCCACATGAACAGACACACACACACACAGACACACACACACACACACACACACACACACACACACACACACACACACACACACACACACACACACAGAGACACAGACACACACACACAGACACACACACACACAGACACACACACACACACACACACACTTCAAAGCAACAGAAATGCAGAGAAATATAAATATGATGCTACATTCAAACCTGGTTTCTTATTAAATGAAACTTTTCTTTTATGGAACTTAAATTATTTTAACTGTCTGCTGCACATTTATCAACATTAGATCTAAAGACACGAGCAGCTTTATTCTGAATCACTTGTTTTTAATATTAATATTAGTAAAATTAGTAGTAGTTTTGTCTCTTTTTGCTCATTTCTGTTGTCTTGGGGTTGTTTTGGGTTTCTGGTCATTTGGCGTCTCTTTGTAGTCGGTTTGCGTCTCTTTTTGGCATCATTTTGAAGTTTTATGATCCCATATCTGTGTCTATAAGGTTGGAAAAGCACGAGCAGATAACACGTTAATAACACGTTAATAACACGTTAATAACACGTTAAAAGCTTGAAGACTCAAGTTAAAGCTGAAGTCCGACTGCAGAAGGCTTTTAGTTCCTCTCCTCCATCCAGCGGAGGAGCTGCTCCCTGAACCTCATCCAGCTTTAATGGTCTTTGAATCCAAGGAGCACTTAGACGTGTCTTAGCAGAACGCTGAGACCACCACGGCAGGGTAGTGCAGCCCTGGTGCTGGTCTGGTAACCGGGTCTTTGGGATTCTGTGGGATTGGTCTGAGTTTGTCCTCTCCACGATCGGATGCTCTGGGAGGGGACTACTAGACCTGTTGGGTCCTTGTAAATTATAGAGCGGTCTAGACCTGCTCTATCTGTAGATTATAGAGCGGTCTAGACCTGCTCTATCTGTAGATTATAGAGCGGTCTAGACCTGCTCTATCTGTAGATTATAGAGCGGTCTAGACCTGCTCTATAATGTAGATTATAGAGCGGTCTAGACCTGCTCTATCTGTAGATTATAGAGCGGTCTAGACCTGCTCTATATGTAGATTATAGAGCGGTCTAGACCTGCTCTATAATGTAGATTATAGAGCGGTCTAGACCTGCTCTATATGTAGATTATAGAGCGGTCTAGACCTGCTCTATATGTAGATTATAGAGCGGTCTAGACCTGCTCTATCTGTAGATTATAGAGCGGTCTAGACCTGCTCTATCTGTAGATTATAGAGCGGTCTAGACCTGCTCTATCTGTAGATTATAGAGCGGTCTAGACCTGCTCTATCTGTAGATTATAGAGCGGTCTAGACCTGCTCTATAATGTAGATTATAGAGCGGTCTAGACCTGCTCTATAATGTAGATTATAGAGCGGTCTAGACCTGCTCTATAATGTAGATTATAGAGCGGTCTAGACCTGCTCTATAATGTAGATTATAGAGCGGTCTAGACCTGCTCTATAATGTAGATTATAGAGCGGTCTAGACCTGCTCTATATGTAGATTATAGAGCGGTCTAGACCTGCTCTATAATGTAGATTATAGAGCGGTCTAGACCTGCTCTATCTGTAGATTATAGAGCGGTCTAGACCTGCTCTATAATGTAGATTATAGAGCGGTCTAGACCTGCTCTATAATGTAGATTATAGAGCGGTCTAGACCTGCTCTATAATGTAGATTATAGAGCGGTCTAGACCTGCTCTATAATGTAGATTATAGAGCGGTCTAGACCTGCTCTATAATGTAGATTATAGAGCGGTCTAGACCTGCTCTATAATGTAGATTATAGAGCGGTCTAGACCTGCTGTACCTAAAAAGTGTCTGGAGATAACTCTTGTTATGCTTTGCTGCTATAAATAACATTAATAATATTTGGTCACCACTTCCTGTCCGGTGCAGTACAAGCAGTGGTGCTCGGCCATGGATCAGGGGAAGATCCCGTCGGAGATCAAAGCTCTGCTGACCGGGGACGAGCAGAAGCTGCCGCAGGGCGGCGCCACCAAGACGTCCAAGAAGAACATCAGCAGCGCTTAGCCTCCCAGAGACCGCCGTGCCAACCAGTCACCTACACCCCCCCCCCAGCTCTTATCTTATCTGTCAGACTCCCACCGAGCTGTTAATGTCAGTAAGTAATCTCGAACCTTTTATGTAGACGTCTATATTCAGTCCAAAGTACCACGAATGCTCTTACATCCCATAATGTCTCCTCAGGCCTCAGAGAGGAACTCGGCCTCAATGGATCACTTTAATCTTAATTTAAAACTGGTGTACACTTAAAATATATATATATATATATATATATATATATATATATATATATATAGAGAGAGAGAGAGAGACATACTATACTATGAGTTTTAGACATGTTTAAGCAGGAGTGACTACACAATAAAAATCAGGAGACAAAACATTTCATTACAACTTGTGTGTATGACAAATATATGTAAAAATCTAACAAAGTCAGATTTATATGTATATTTATAAAAATCACACATGGAAACAATGGTTGCATCGATACCCCCCCCCCCATATAAAGGCAGAGAGCTGAAAACTCCGCCGTGTCCTTAAACGCGTCTGGCTTTCCTATAAAAGGCCGTGGTCTGTATTTAAAATGAGGCCGAGGACGTCTGCAGTCCCCCGACCGTGAGACGGACCCGAGAGGACCCTGAATGTACAGTGATGTTGAAATGTGCTGGATATATTTTTGTATTTGTATTTTCTATATCTGGGCTCGGAGGACAGCCCCCCCCCAACGTGGGTGGTTCTTCTTCGCTGAAAGCGTCTGTTTTTTGAGAGTTAAATGATTGTGATGATAAATTCTAGCTGAACGATGATGAATAAGGTCTCCTGACGTCTGCGTCTCATTATTCACCTTTCACATCCTTTAGTTGTTTTGAATCTTGTGCAAATGTCACCTTAAAGGGTAACTTTTGTTTTTTCAACCCGGAGCCTATTTTCCCATGTTTTTGTGTATGGGAACAACTATCAGAGGACATTATGGGATGGATCCCTACAGAGATAGACCTTTAAGTTAAAGAGGAAGATCCTTTTAGTTTAACATGAAACAGAAATCACCATCACCAAACCCACCAGACTCCATGTAAATAATCACTACTTTTAGTGTGTATAGAGCAGCATATCTCCACCAGACTCCATGTAAATAATCACTACTTTTAGTGTGTATAGAGCAGCATATCTCCACCAGACTCCATGTAAATAATCACTACTTTTAGCGTGTATAGAGCAGCATATCTCCACCAGACTCCATGTAAATAATCACTACTTTTAGCGTGTATAGAGCAGCATATCTCCACCAGACTCCATGTAAATAATCACTACTTTTAGTGTGTATAGAGCAGCATATCTCCACCAGACTCCATGTAAATAATCACTACTTTTAGTGTGTATAGAGCAGCATATCTCCACCAGACTCCATGTAAATAATCACTACTTTTAGTGTGTATAGAGCAGCATATCTCCACCAGACTCCATGTAAATAATCACTACTTTTAGTGTGTATAGAGCAGCATATCTCCACCAGACTCCATGTTAATCACAGGATGGTTGTTCACATTAGTCACTAAGACACAAAAACATGGGACAATATATACACACACACACGTGTGTGTATATATAAAAATAAAGTCCAGGTTAAAAAGCAGAGTTACTCTAAGCTCGTTATTGTAATGAATCGTTGTTGCACTATCTGGCAGAAGCACTTTGTTAGATTAATAAATAGTTTGAAGCTTTGCAACAATATCTGAAATATTTCTGTTTCTCAGAGAAAATTAAAGTGTTTGAAGATGGAAGAGTCTCTGTTTCTGACAGCTTTAGTTACTAGTACTTTAGTTACTAGTACTTTAGTTACTAGTACTTTAGTCACTAGTACCTTTGAGTACTTGTTCCAGCTCTGCTCTCTGGGCCAATCAGGGTCCAGAATGAAACCTTTCAGTTTCTTCTGCTTTCATCACGTTGTACACACACATACACACACAGACACACACATATACACACACACACACACAGACACACATACACACACACACAGGCACACACACACACATCCACACAGACACACACACATACACACAGACACACATACACACACACACATACATACACATACACACAGACACACAGACACACACAGACACACACAAACACACACATACACACACAGACACACACACATACACACACACACACACAGACACACATACACACACACACAGGCACACACACACACATCCACAGACACACACACATACACACAGACACACACACACAGACACACACACATACACACACACATACACACACACACATACACACACATACACACACATACACACACACACACAAACACACACATACACACACACACACACACACAGTAATATAGTTATAAAACTGCATTAGAGAAGCAGTGCAGCGGCTCGTGTCGGCCCAGCGCGTGACGGCGCCTGCGCCTTTAAGACGCCTGTTGGTTCGTTTCGACTCGCGCTGCGATGACGACATGCTCTTATTTTTAACGCAGTGACCTCATCTCTTGTAGCAGCAGGAGGACTTCACCTCTTCTCCTCTTCAGCTCCAACTTCTCCTCTTCTCCTCTTCGGCTCCAACTCCTCCGCTTCTCCTCTCCCGTCCTTCCAAAGCTGTCGTTCCCAGGCGGACTCCATCGTCCCCCCGGGTCGGCGGTCGGGACTCCGGACGTCGAGCTTTCAAACGGTGAGTTAACCGAGACGTCCCGTCCAAAGTCGAAATACCCCGCATCTCGGAAAGTTCCCTTAACAACAGGGCTGGGGGGGCCGGCGTTAATCCTTGAGTCCGAGTGTGAATGTGTAACGACGGGAACATGAAGAAGAAAAATGTAGTTCTTTTTTTTTAGGTTGTTTTTATAACGTAAGGAGTCGGCCTGGCGGGCAGACCAAACAACCGACAAAATGTCAGTGAACAGTTCCCGTAGCATCTGAAAATGTCGCCCACAAGTTCACCAACACTTTCATATTCATGTGCACTCATTAAATATTGCTTACACATATTTTAATTAGCTGACATTAACGTTAAATCCTACATTTCCTCCAATCTACCCCGTACGCCAAACCTCATGTAAAAAACAGTCGTTTTAAGATGGACTAGACGTTACTTTTGTTAATTTTTGATTCCACCTTAACAAATCCCTTAAATATAGATCGTCTTTTGATGATATATGACAAGTAAATTACGAAAATGTCTTCCAAATGTGTGAAAGGTTGGTTTAAAGTTTTTATAATTTGACATTAAAGTAAAATCTTAAATTTCCTCTAATCTACCCCTTACGCCAAACCTCATTTAAAAAACACGAGTTTTAAGTAGAGGATGAGTTGCATCTGAAAACGTCGCCCACAAGTTAACCTGAACTCCTTTATACTCGCATGTACTCATTAAATATTGCTTACACATATGAGCTGACATTAATGTTAAATCCTACATTAACTCCAATCTACCCCGTACGCCAAACCTCATGTAAAAAACAGTCGTTTTAAGATGGACTAGACGTTACTTTTATGTTAATTTTTTATACCACCCTAACAAATCCCTTAAATATAAATCATCTTTGATGATATATGACAAGTAAATTAAGAAAATGTCTTCCAAATGTGTGAAAGGTTGGTTTAAAGTTTTTATAATTTGACATTAAAGTAAAATCTTAAATTTCCTCTAATCTACCTCTAATGCCAAACCTCATTTAAAAAACACGAGTTTTAAGTAGTTAACATATTCACTGCATTACATTCAGCTACCAACATAAACAAACCTTCATTTTTTATTTATGTTCATATTTTTTATCCTATTTCTCTGTAATTAGGAAAAAAATGTCCAGATTTTTGTAATTAAAACAGAAGTTTTTATTATACTTAATCAAACTTCCTTTATATAACAGACGTAAGTACGAGATCAGTTAATTAACCCAAAGTCTTTTATACTCTATAAATATTTTAATTAGCTGACATTAAAGTTAAATCGTATATTTCCTCTAACACCAAACCTCATTAAAAACATGAGTTTTAACCCTCGTTGTCGTCTCTTTGACCACGAAAAACATGTTTGTTGCTTTTTACAAAGTTTTTTTATGAAGTTTTTGTATTTTTTTGTGTTTTTCTTTTCTTTTTTCATCGATTTTGACGCTTTTTCCAACATTTTTCATCCGTATTTCGTCTTCTTTTATTTCGGATATAAAAAGAAAATTTAAAAACGGGTCAAATTCGCCCCGAAGACAACACAAGTTTTAAGTTATTAACATTCACTACATTATATTCAGCTACCAACACAAACAAACCTTCATTTTTTACCGTATTTCTCTGCAATTAGGATAAAATGTCCAAATGTGTGTAATTAAAAACGTTTTTATTAAACTTAATCAAACCTCCTTTAAATAACAGAAGATCAGTTAATTAACACATTTATTACATTATCCTTTAAAAACTTAAAAAAACTGAAATCAGGAAAGTTAGAAGAAATGTAAGGAGGTGTGTTCAGGTGCATTCTGGGCGTGCTGGTCTTACAGGGAGGTGTGTTCAGGTGCATTCTGGGCGTGCTGGTCTTACAGGGAGGTGTGTTCAGGTGCATTCTGGGCGTGCTGGTCTTACAGGGAGGTGTGTTCAGGTGCATTCTGGGCGTGCTGGTCTTACAGGGAGGTGTGTTCAGGTGCATTCTGGGCGTGCTGGTCTTACAGGGAGGTGTGTTCAGGTGCATTCTGGGCGTGCTGGTGTTACAGGAGGTGTGTTCAGGTGCATTCTGGGTGTGCTGGTCTTACAGGGAGGTGTGTTCAGGTGCATTCTGGGCGTGCTGGTCTTACAGGGAGGTGTGTTCAGGTGCATTCTGAGCGTGCTGGTCTTACAGGGAGGTGTGTTCAGGTGCATTCTGGGCGTGCTGGTCTTACAGGGAGGTGTGTTCAGGTGCATTCTGGGTGTGCTGGTCTTACAGGGAGGTGTGTTCAGGTGCATTCTGGGCGTGCTGGTCTTACAGGGAGGTGTGTTCAGGTGCATTCTGGGCGTGCTGGTCTTACAGGGAGGTGTGTTCAGGTGCATTCTGGGCGTGCTGGTCTTACAGGGAGGTGTGTTAGTGTACCTTTAAGGACCCCAATTATCTTTATGAATGAATAATGTATCATAAAGATTCACACACACACCATCACACACACACACACCATCTCTCACACACACACACACACACACACACACACCATCACACACACACACACACACACAGACGGAAATTCCCTTGTGTTGTAAAACCAGCTAACCCTGCTTAAAGATTTGACGCGGCACGAAAACAAAATCCCCAAATATATACACACACACACACACACAGACACACACACACACACACACACACACACACACACACACACACACACACACACA
>JABXJD010000215.1:472500-482500 GCA_013375575.1 Percina caprodes
CGGCGGCGCAGCCGGCAGAGGACGGGAGACCGCGGGGACTCGAGGCGGAGCTGGCACGAAGAGAGCAGCTTCGAGAAGCAACTGAAGAGACGCAGCTGCCAGATGGAGTTTGGGGACGGGAGGACGGACAGCAGCAGAGAAGAGATCGGAAAGGTGGGGAGCCAGTCCAGCTTCTCCGGCAGCGTGGAGATCATCGAGGTCTCCTGAGACTCTGAGAGACTGGAGACAAACTCAGAGACTCTGAGAGACTGGAGACAGACTCAGAGACTCTGAGAGACTGGAGACAGACTCAGAAACTTAGACAGACTCAGACTGAGACTGTGAGATTGGAGTCAGACTCAGAAAGACTGGAGACAGTCCCTGAGACTGAGACTCTGAGAGACTCGAACCCGGGCCGCTGTCAAGGACACATCCTACACGGGGTGCACGCTCTCACTGAGGGGGGTTGAACTACGAAGTAAAAACGCCCTAAAACTGGTTCTGAGACTCGGTCTGAGACTCTGAGACCTGGTCTGAGACTCTTCTCTCTAGTTTTATCTCCAGAGTGAGACATCTCTTTCTATCCTATCTTTGTTGGGAGCTGCACATGCTCAGTAGCTCGGTAAGATCCATCAGCTGATAACTCTTTCTCCAGCTTTGGTCAGTCCAAGGCAGGATCAGCTGGTGGACTTCTTCTAGACCAGGGACACAACAGGGACAGGAAGTAGAAGAGGGACAGGAAGTAGTTCTTTTGGAGATCCTGGTCCACTAGTGGCTGTTGGAGCAGTGTTTTCCATTGAGAACGAGCTAGCATGCTACGGTTAGCCACCTCGTCTCTAGTGACGTAGAAAGCCGAGCAGATGTTGGACAGCTCACCCGGAGACTGAAGACAGAGGACACTCAGAAACCGGATCAGAGGACACTCAGAAACCGGATCAGAGGACGTTCAGAAACCGGATCAGAGGACGTTCAGAAACCGGATCAGAGGACGTTCAGAAACCGGATCAGAGGACATTCAGAACACCATGGAGGGTTGTTTAAGTGTTTTTTTTCATAATCTGGCTCTTTAAATTCTGAATAGCGTGATGACATCATGTTTTCCTGTCACGTGAGACTGAATGATGTCATTTTCTTACCCACGTAGTCATCATATCACATTACTGATGATTAGTTAAATATCTGATGTCCAGTCCCCGATACGGAGACGTCCGGTCCCCGATACGGAGACGTCCAGTCCCGATACGGAGACGTCCGGCCCCCGATACGGAGACGTCCGGTCCCCGATACGGAGACGTCCGGTCCCGATACGGAGACGTCCGGCCCCCGATACGGAGACGTCTCCACATCACCTCGCTCTGTCGGGATTTGACTCAGATTAACTGATATTATCCTGACGTGATGATGATAATCAGCCAATAAAACACGAGGAATATCAGACAGACGGGCAGGCAGACAGAAAGAGAGACGGACAGACAGACATGCATGGAGACAGACAGGCATAAAGACAGAAAGACAGACAGGCATGGAGACAGAAAGACAGACTGACAGACAGACATGCATGGAGACAGACAGACAGACAGGCATGGAGACAGACAGACAGACAGGCATGGAGACAGACAGACAGACAGGCATGGAGACAGACAGGCAGACATGGAGACAGACAGGCAGACATGGAGACAGACAGGCAGACATGGAGACAGACAGGCAGACAGAGAGAGACAGACAGACATGGAGACAGAGAGAGACAGACAGAGAGAGACAGACAGACAGACAGAGAGAGACAGACAGACAGACATGGAGACAGACAGACAGACAGACAGACATGGAGACAGACAGACAGACAGAGACAGACAGACAGGCAGACATGGAGACAGACAGACAGACATGGAGACAGACAGACAGACAGACAGACAGACAGACATGGAGACAGACAGACAGACATGGAGACAGACAGACAGACAGACATGGAGACAGACAGACAGACAGACAGACAGACAGACAGACAGACAGACGGCTGATCTGACGACGTTTTGTGTTGCAGACAAAACTCTGAATGTGAGAAAAGAAAAGAGACGACCGACGGACTCTCGAGTCTTTGAACGGCTCGTTTGGGGGCGAGGGAGTTGGTCATCGCCATGGTGACGAGGTTTCCTGTCAATGACTGGCAGAATGTCACACATCCAAACACCACCCCCCCCCAGTCCTCTTGCACTGCTGTGGGCCACAGAATGGATTTTATGATTAAAAGTGTTTTTAAAGCAGAAAACATCACAATTCTCAGTTGGTTTTTACGTCTGGGTATTAGTTTATATATATATATATATATATATAGAGTTCCTCTCTTTATTCACCTACTTTTTGTCTTTTATGTCTTCTTTATTAAAGGGTAACTTGGTGTTTCTTCCCAGCCTGGACCCTAGTTACCGTGTGTAGAAATGTGGGAATGAACCTTTAACCCCACGGCGCTCTCTGCTGGACGGACCGGAGAATGCATCTGCAGTTTAAACCACAATCTTATAGCTTATTATATATTTTTATTATTAGATATCGGGGCTGTAGTACTCTGTAGAGTCCGGTCTTAGACTCGAGTCCCGACTCGAGACCGTTATCTATGGTCACTGGTCTTGCCAGATATGGTTTTTGGTCTCGACCAAGTCCAGGTGTCTTTATTATGTTGATAATAATATTGGAGGGAAAGTAAAACCCAAAAGGATTGTCTTGATACTGTCATGCATAAGACCTTGTTTCTGTCTTGGACTATCTCCACCAGACTCCATGTAAATAATCACTACTTTTAGCGTGTATAGAGCAGCATATCTCCACCAGACTCCATGTAAATAATCACTACTTTTAGTGTGTATAGAGCAGCATATCTCCACCAGACTCCATGTAAATAATCACTACTTTTAGTGTGTATAGAGCAGCATATCTCCACCAGACTCCATGTAAATAATCACTACTTTTAGCGTGTATAGAGCAGCATATCTCCACCAGACTCCATGTAAATAATCACTACTTTTAGAGTGTATAGAGCAGCATATCTCCACCAGACTCCATGTAAATAATCACTACTTTTAGTGTGTATAGAGCAGCATATCTCCACCAGACTCCATGTAAATAACCACTACTTTTAGTGTGTATAGAGCAGCATATCTCCACCAGACTCCATGTAAATAATCACTACTTTTAGCGTGTATAGAGCAGCATATCTCCACCAGACTCCATGTAAATAATCACTACTTTTAGTGTGTATAGAGCAGCATATCTCCACCAGACTCCATGTTAATAATCACTACTTTTAATGTGTACAGAGCAGCATATCTCCCAAATCAGTTGTTTGTTTTGATTTTAAAAATCTGGATGTACAGACGACGTCCAATAGAAATAGAGACGTAAACGTGGAGCGAGAGAAAAGTACAAAGTCTCAAAGTTATTACAGTTAGAAAAAATGATTTCAGTTATAAGCCGACATATATATATACACATATATACACACACACCTATATATATATATATATATATATATATATATATATATATATATATATATATATATATATATATATCTCTATCTATCAACTTCTTACCTCCTGTGTAATGAGGAGTTAATTAAAATTATTTTATATGCTAATGAGGAGTTAATGACATGTGAGCAGGTTGAGTTCATTAATAATTTAACTATTTATATAAATCTGATTTTTAAAGTAATGGAACATGGAGTACTCAGAGTACTAGTACCTCAAACTTCTAGTATTTTAGTGAATTACTTAGTTACTAAAGGCATCACCACCAGGGGCCCCCCCTTCACTGTGACTGACAGGCAGAGAGATGGGTAATATTCCCTGAGTAATGACTGGAAGGAGCTCCATTTTAGATTAATAATAATAATAATAATTATAATAATACAAAAATGTATAAAGAATAATACAAATATAATATATATAATCAAATTTTTTTTTAAACAATTTTGCTTTTTTTTGGAGTTTTGCCGCCTTTTAAAAAAAATTGACAATTATTTTGACATTTTTGGAGAACTTCTGGAGTTGTTTTCCGCTTTTTTGAGGGTTTTTTGGACAATTTATTTCAACGTTTGTGTCGCTTCTTAAGACATTTTTGCAGTTTTTTTAGTTGTCGTGCCGGGACCTCCCTCGATAGAGAGCTCAGCTTCTATTCTACTCTATATCATATTCTACTCTCTTCTATCTCCTACTCTATATCACTCTATTCTCTATAATTCTACTCTCTTCTACATCCTTCTATACTACAGTGAACGGGTGTGTCCACGGGGCAGCCGAGCTGCCTGCTAGTCAACCTGCAGGGATTACCGCCCTCACTGCTGGGTTTACCTGCCTGCTAGTCCACCTGCAGGGATTACCCTGTGCTGGGTTTAACCGGTGCTGGGTTTACCTGCCTGCTAGTCAACCCGCAGGGATTACGCACCCTCGCTGCTGGGTTTACCTGCCTGCTAGTCAACCTGCAGGGATTACCCGCTGCTGGGTTTACCTGCCTGCTAGTCAACCTGCAGGGATTACCCGCTGCTGGGTTTACCTGCCTGCTAGTCAACCTGCAGGGATTACCTGCTGCTGGGTTTACCTGCCTGCTAGTCCTCCTGCAGGGATTAGCCGCCCTCGCTGCTGGGTTTACCTGCCTGCTAGTCAACCTGCAGGGATTAGCCGCTGCTGGGTTTACCTGCCTGCTAGGCAACCTGCAGGGATTAGCCGCCCTCGCTGCTGGGTTTTAACAATTCAAAGTCAAGTGTAGTTTTAACGAGTCAGCCTCCGGAGAGCCGAGCCCTCAAACCCAGTAGCCGGAAAACAGCTCCGTTTGTCGGATCCAACCTGTCGAGAGGAGCCGGTAGGAACCAGGCGGTACCGGAGATATTACCGGAGATATTCCCGGTCTCTGTGCCATGTTTTTCTAACGGGATTATTTGATGCAGGTAAGCTTGTTGTAATGCTCCGCTCCTCTTCACATTCCGCAGCCCGGAGACGCATTTCTCTCGATTAACCGTCGACTTGTTTTCTTTTAACTATTCGTTCAAAGCGACTAATATTGAACATGAAATGAACCCACCAGCGCGCGCATTGTTCAACCTTTTACACCCGGAGCAACTTGATCTGCCTCGGCGCTGTAAACGGAGAACACACCGGACCTCATGGGAAAAACGGATTAAACGGTTCCGTTGATCTTTACACTCAAATACGCACAGAAATGCATAATTAAATGTGTCATGATCACATCTTCAGTTCGGCGAACATCCGCCACACATACAGGTGACATTTATTTAAATTCAACTTTTATTTACACTTATTTCTTGCGTCTTCTCGCAGAACATCTACGTTACGTAGTTGTAGGCGATAAAGGATTGTGAAGTTCTACTTATCCATTTATATAAAATAAAAGGACCTAATAGTGGATTAAATGTGGCCGAATTTACCAGAAGTTCCCGGAACAGCCGCTTACAACCTGTTTCAGTTGTAATGCAACGTTTCTTTGTAATAATACTCATGTTTACCTTTAATTGGACTATATTTGAATGGAGTTTGGCTCACCGTGTGTTAGTGAGCCAAATGAAGGTGAAGGGCAGCTGCGTTACGCAGAGTGAACCGCAGGTTGTCACTGAAGTAAAAAACAACGAATGTAACCTGAATAAACGACAAAAACGAGCCGAACCAAGCTAATGTACTTGCACAGGTGTGCGTGAGACAGCCCGGGCAACAGGCGGTCTGTGTCCGGAAAGTAAGACCACATATGCGCCGAAATGACCAGCAGTTCTCCAAATAGTCCCTTATGACCTTCTTCAGTTGTACGGCGACGGTTATTTTTAATTATACTCCAATTTACCTTAAATTGCCAGAAAGCGGAATGGAGTTTGGTGCACTGTGAGACAAACGAAGGTGAAAGTCCCCGGCTGTGGCCGTGGGCTGCCCGGTGTGTGTCGGTGCTTTTGTTCGGCTTGGCCTGAATGGAGCCCGGTTGCCAGGATGGCAGATAGCACTGCGCCGCATTGTTCCAGCCGGGTTACCGGAAGGTCTCCACGGTAGGAGCCTAATTAATCTCCTTTTGTCCTGTTGTCTCTGACCCGAGCTGGAGGCGTTATCTCGCGGCGCAGCCTCGTCTGCTTTAAGCGGGAAACATTAAAAATGACCCACATTAATGCACATTTTCGTTTAACAAAAGAGGAATATGATGAGAACAGGTGTTAACATCAGCAGCTCATTACTGGCCAGGTAATTGGTTCATGTCTCAGGTGAGATCACCGGTCACTCGGATTATTAAAATATGAATATGATCCAGAACCGAGCCTCACTTTGGGCCACAGCCTGTTAGTGAGTATACATTAAAGGGACAGGATAATGAAAAATTCATTTAATTTCATTTATATTTATTATACAGGAAAGTCTAAAAGTAACACTACATTACAATGCAGACGGGCCTGACTCAGTTCAGGAACTGGTTTTCAGCAGGTTCCTGTTCAGAAACACAAAACCTAACTACAGCACGTGGAGACAGACATTTTTACAATACATCAATAAGGACTAGACGAGATTTAGACAACTAAAATAACAATACAGATTACATTAGGATAAAATAATCACTATAAGGTAATTAAAAACACTTTAAAACTCCATAGAGTCAAAACGTGTAACATGGCCGCTTAAAAACATCTAAAATGTCAAATTTAGAAGAAAAAACGTCTTAAAAACGTCAAAATTGTTGTAATATTGAGTCAGATGTATAATGATGTTTCAGGTTCGTGGACAGACGCTAACGTCCGCCATGTTGTCTGCGTTTTATCACGTTAACTTTATCGTACAAACATTTTCACCGACGTTCCAAGTTGTTGTTGCAGCTTTACAGGATGTCAACGGGGAGGTTTCAGGGAATTAGTTTTTATATTATTCTGGATTATTTAGCCTGTTTTACTTCTCAAATGCTGTTCTCCCTGTTAGCTCTGTGTTAGCGCTCTATTGTTAGCGCTCTGTTGTTAGCGCTCTGTTGTTAGCGCTCTGTTGTTAGCACTCTGTTGTTAGCGCTCTGTTGTTAGCGCTCTGTTGTTAGCGCTCTGTTGTTAGCGCTCTGTTGTTAGCACGCTCTGTTGTTAGCGCTCTTTGTTAGCGCTCTTTGTTAGCGCTCTCTTGTTAGCGCTCTCTTGTTAGCGCTCTGTTAGCTCTGCATCAGTGTGGATGAAGGAAGTACATTTCCAGGATGATTTCCCCTGATGTTCCCCTGATGTTCCCCCTGATGTTCCCCTGATGTTCCTCCTGATGTTCCCCCTGATGTTCCTCCTGATGTTCCCCCTGATGTTCCTCCCGATGTTCCCCCTGATGTTCCCCCTGATGTTCCTCCCGATGTTCCCCCTGATGTTCCTCCCGATGTTCCCCCTGATGTTCCTCCCGATGTTCCCCCTGATGTTCCCCCTGATGTTCCTCCCGATGTTCCTCCCGATGTTCCTCCTGATGTTCCTCCCGATGTTCCCCTGATGTTCCCCTGATGTTCCTCCCGATGTTCCCCCTGATGTTCCTCCTGATGTTCCCCCTGATGTTCCTCCCGATGTTCCCCTGATGTTCCCCCTGATGTTCCCCCTGATGTTCCTCCCGATGTTCCCCCTGATGTTCCTCCCGATGTTCCTCCCGATGTTCCCCCTGATGTTCCCCCTGATGTTCCCCCTGATGTTCCTCCCGATGTTCCCCCTGATGTTCCTCCCGATGTTCCTCCCGATGTTCCTCCCGATGTTCCCCCTGATGTTCCCCCTGATGTTCCCCCTGATGTTCCTCCTGATGTTCCTCCCGATGTTCCTCCCGATGTTCCTCCCGATGTTCCTCCCGATGTTCCTCCCGATGTTCCTCCTGATGTTCCTCTCCTTCCTCTCTGCAGACTCTGAGCTAACGTGGAATCATTTCTTAATAATATGAACAGAAATAGACACTTCACCGTATCTCGATGCAGAAAAGCAACAAGTCGTCTGATATGCTCAAAAGTGGAGATCTTGAACCAAACATTGCACCCATACCCCGTATCACAGAGGGTACACCCCCCCCCCCCCAACCCCCTCAGCCAGGGGAGGGGGGGGACCGGGTCTCGGGGCGGGGACCGGGTCTCTGGGATGGGGTCGTGGGGCGGGTTAAATGTTAAGTTAAAACATCTTTAAGACACTTCGTCACGTTCCCGAAGTTTGAATCTTTCTCCGACATTTGTCATTTGACATTTTCCCGAAGTTCTTTCTCACTTTTTCCAGTCTTGCATTTTTGCGTTTTTTTTGGGATGTTTTTGTTATTTGTCACTTTTTACAGCGTCCTTAAATCTTTTTTTTTTTTTCTTAAAATGCAATAAATTAAATAAAACTCCCAAATCCAACGAGACGAACCCGACGGGCTGCGTATCGTGTGACGAGCCTCGGGGTCTCGGGGGTCTCGGGGCCTCGGGGTCTCGGAGCCTCGGGGTCTCGGGGCCTCGGGGTCTCGGGGCCTCGGGGTCTCGGGGCCTCGGGGTCTCGGGGCCTCGGGGTCTCGGAGCCTCGGGGTCTCGGGGCCTTGGGGTCTCGGGCCTCGGGGTCTCGGAGCCTCGGGGTCTCGGGCCTTGGGTCTCGGGGCCTCGGAGCCTCGGGGTCTCGTTGGGTTCTACAGGTCGGAGGTCGGAGGAAAACCAGATTTATGATTTAGAAGCTTTTGAAAATGATTTTCCCGTGGACGCCAGGAGGGAGTTGACTGTTGTTGTTGATGATGTCACTGCCTGTTGCCGCGGCGTCTTCTGGGAGATCCCGTCCTGTTTTTGTAGTTTGTCGCCGTGCCAACGGGGCTGATGTAACCGTACCTGGCAGGTGTGTCCCCGGTGATGTCAGAGGAGGATTCTGGGGAACAGGAAATTGGAGCTGGTTAGTTTTTCAGGAGGAGGACTTCTCAAGGTGTGTGTGTGTGTGTGTGTGTGTGTGTGTGTGTGTGTGTGTGTGTGTGTGTGGGGGGGCATTTTTAGGCCTTTATTGACAGGCCGGAGTCCAACCCTCCCCCACCTGTCTGTCATTAATTAAAGGCTTAAATGTCGTCAACAATAAGCTGCTGCAGGTAATCCGTGTGTGTGTGTGTGTGTGTGTGTGTGTGTGTGTGTGTGTGTGTGTGTGTGTGTGTGTGTGTGTGTGTGTGTGTGTGTGTGTGTGTGTGTGTGTGTGTGTGTGTGTGTGTGTGTGTGTGTGTGTCACCTTTTTAACTGTAAACAGTAAACTGGCCGTCTACACGTACAGAAACATTAACATAAAACGCTGAAATCTTGTATTAAATATAAGTATATAGTATAAATATGTAGTAGAAGTAGAAGTATTCCCAGACTGCAGTAACGTCCTCGGGACGACCTGATTGGCTCAGTCAGTAGCTGAGCCAATCAGGTTTTTAAAAGCTTTTTATGGCTTTTTTGGCGCTTTCGTAATGCTTTTTTATGCTGGCCTCTAAGCCCCGCCTCCACCGGCGGCTGGCCTCTAAGCCCCGCCTCCACCGGGTGGCGGGCCTCTAAGCCCCGCCCCCGATCAGCTGGCCTCTAAGCCCCGCCCCTGGTCAGCTGCCCTCTAAGCCCCGCCCCTCCCGTGTGGAGCATTCAGGGCTGCGTCCTCGGGGCGACCTGATTGGCTCGGCTCCAGACTTCTCCATAAAGTATTTTTAGTTTCTGAGTCGATCTGAATCACACGGCGTTAAACTCCGTCTGGCTGCAATAAAACAAATAATTAATTATCTCAAATAATTATCTCAGTCCTCTCGGGGGCTGCATGTCATCCCCTCTCTCTCCCCCTTCTTCAGCTGTCCTATATAATAACGGCCTAAAATGCCCAAAAAAAATCTTAAAAAAAACCAAATTAATCTCAATTAAACTGCAGTTTTAATCTAAAAAAGAATATATTTTTTCCGATATTTTTGGCTGTTTTTCAATATTTTTGTCGCATTTTTTGTCCCCCCCCGACAGTTTATTGAATATTTTTTCAACATTTTTGGCTGTTTTTCAATATTTTTGTGACTTTTTCTTGCCATTTTTTCGA
>JABXJD010000215.1:492500-547500 GCA_013375575.1 Percina caprodes
AGAGAAGATCTGTGTGGAGGGGGGGCCAAAATCCCTTCTGCAGTGTGTGTGTCTGTCTGTCTGTCTGTGTGTGTGCGTGTGTGTGTACTTATTTGCAGCTGTATCATCCAAATAAATAGTTAAATCCTCCATTGTGATGTCTGGATGTTTTTAGATGATGTCTCTCACAGTGGACATGCACCTACGAGGACATCAGACCCTCCAGGATCTCTAAGGGGGACAACTTGCTAAACAGCAGCGTGTTAAATACTTATTTTCCTCACTGTATACACACACACACACACACACACACACACACACACACACACACACACACACACACACACACACACACACACACACATGTACACTCACCCTATAGGATTATGAGAACCACCATACTAATACTGTATATGTAAGGTTGTGCGTGTTGTGGCTTCACGAATGCTTTGCTGCTACCTCGGTTGCATAGACCAGCTGGTTTTAGGGTAGTAGTACCAGACATAGACCAGCTGGTTTTAGGGTAGTAGTACCCGACATAGACCAGCTGGTTTTAGGGTAGTAGTACCTGACATAGACCAGCTGGTTTTAGGGTAGTAGTACCCGACATAGACCAGTTGTTTGTGTGTTTGTGTGTGTGTGTGTGTGTTTGTGTGTGTGTGTGTGTGTGTGTGTTGTGTGTGTGTGTGTGTGTGTGTGTGTGTATGTGTATCTGTCTGTGTGTGTGTGTGTGTGTGTGTGTGTGTGTGTATGTGTATGTGTTTGTATGTGTGTGTGTGTGTGTTGTGTGTGTGTGTGTGTGTGTTTGTGTGTTTGTATGTGTGTGTGTGTGTGTGTGTGTGTATGTGTATCTGTCTGTGTGTGTGTGTGTGTGTGTGTGTGTGTGTGTGTGTGTGTGTGTGTGTGTGTGTGTGTGTGTGTGTGTGTGTATGTGTATGTGTATGTGTGTGTGTGTGTGTGTGTAAGAGCTGTTGTGCTGCCTCCACAGGATATTTTGCTTCAGTAAAAGGTAAGTCATTAATATATAGAGAAAATAAAATGGGCCCCAGTACGGAGCCTTGGGGACTCCTACTGAACCCGTATAGGCAGAACTAACCCCGCCCACCACTGGGAGACAAGTATGAGTGAAACCAGTTAATAGTTTGAGCAGAATAATTGAAACATGACAATTTAGATAGCAGAACTTTGTGATTGACGGCATCAAAACCTCTTTCAGATCCAGAAACACAACAACAACACATCCATGTTTCCTAGCTGACAAAATGAGGGAGGAACAGTCTGAACTCACAACAACATGCACACACCTCCAGTTTGATTCCAAGGAAACTGGAGCAGGAATGTTGTCCGTCAGGTCGGCTCGCCTCCTACTGCAGCTCTGTGGTTAGCTTTTGTTTCCTCGTATGTTTTTATGACTTTAGTTGTGTCCAGATGTTTCCCCGGCTTAACACAAGGTGAAGTTGGTACTGTACCCAACTTCTATGTGAGGTTATTTTGAGGGGAAACACTGAGCTGTGAGGTGTGAATTAATTGTTTTTTGACTGACCCCGTTGGTACAGGTCATTAGAAAAGGTCTGCTGCTAAGCTAATGTTAGCTTTGTGTTAGCTAGCTAAGGAACTTGACAGTTTTCAAGTTGGAGGAACAGTCTGAACTCACAACATGCACACACCTCCAGTTTGATTCCAAGGAAACTGGAGCAGGAATGTTGTCCGTCAGGTCGGCTCGCCTCTTACTGCAGCTCTGTGGTTAGCTTTTGTTTCCTCATATTTAGATATAGATGGGGGGGTTCTAGGGCTCCAGCAGGGACGTGCAGACATTTTGGGGGGCAGGGCCTCAAAGATAAAAGGCCTTATATTAGTAGTAATAGAAATTAAACCCAATCTGAAATAGGCCTATATTAACACATGTGATAAATGCATAGAGAAACCATCTCTGACGACCTGACCAATGGACTACAGGTGGGAGCTTTTCATTCTGGTCTCATTATGGAGGAATATAAAAAATAAATCATCAGACAACCAATTGAAATTAATTAAACTTTAAGAAATACACAAGATTTCAGAGTTCACAGTTTGCTCAGAATTTAACCGTTTTAGTAACGGTGTCATAAAGACACGTGTAACGGGAAAATAACATTTAAGCATGATTCCATATGTCCTTCTATAATATGCATGTGTTATTATTATCATATGATTATTCCCAATGCTTTTCAGGTTGTATGAGTCCATTCAACTCATTCTGTGTGTGTCCTCCCTGAAGGACAGACTGCTAGTCTCTGCATCGTCTCTCCAGGGACAATGCCATGGAGTCTGAAGGAGACATAGCCTGTCTCCACCATCCAGAGACATGTTTGGTCTTATTCCAGCTCAGATAAAAGACGGGTAGAAAACGTTGAGGCGTGAGAGACAGATGCAGAAATACGTAAGAGGCTCCAACTCGTCTGTCTGCTGAGATCAACTGTCTGGAGACGATTGGACGTGTCTTCAAACGGGGAGTTTGTCTTCTCTAGGGGAAGCAGGATATAAGACGGGGACGCTGCTGTTTTAATTTGGCAAGGCGTTGTCACACTGTTACCGCGGTAACGCTGTGAAAACTGTCCTCCCACCTGGTTATTCTCTGCAGGGAATAATTAAATCTCACCGAAGACCAAACCTGGACTCAGTTTCACAGCTTCTTCATTTTGGTTCAACAAGTCTCACTCTCCAGAACAATTCCTCTCCTGCTGAACAGAAACCTCCACAACCAGGGCTGTAGTCAAGACCACCTTAGTCGAGTCCAAGACCAGGACTAGTTAAGACCGAGTCCAAAAAGGTTTGAGTCCAGTCAAGACCGAGTCCAAGACAGAAAAAAGGTCTTATGCATGACGGTATCAAGACAATTAATTTGGGTTTCACGTTCCTCCAATATTATTATCAACATAAGAAAGACACCTGGACTCGGTCCAGACCAAAAGCCATAGACCAGTGGCCGACACCGAGAGAAGTCCGAGTCCAAATACTAGCGAGTCCGAGACCATAGAAAAATCTTGATTCTGGACTCAAGTACTACAGCCCTGTCCACAACACACGGCATTAAATTATTATTATATACGTCTTGGATCCTAATTGTCCAATCAGATTTGGACTTTAACTTTTTAATTTTAGATATTTCAAATGAAAAAAACATGTTTTTGTTTCTCCATTTGTGGATATCTGCAATATCTTTGTTTCTAGTCATAATTCTTATTGTAGATATCTGAATTTTCATACCAGTCACTATGGCAACTTCCCACATCGTACCAGACATACGAGAACATAAGAGGAAGATCTTCACATTGGTTTCAGCTTTTAGAAAATGAAGTCAAAATGAGAATTTCTGACTTTATTCTCCATATTTCAACATTATTCCTGATATTTAGACCCTATTCTCAAAATTGGATTTAGACTTTCATTCAAAATATTTGTCAACATTTCGACTTTATTCTCAAAATGCAAAAGACAACAACTTCTATCTCTGATTTATTGTTTTATGTCTGGCACTAATACTGAAAGTTCAACTTTATTCTCAACAATAAAGATCATCCTCGACTGAAATCCAACTTGTGTGTAAACCAGCTTTTCTGTTCTCACTGCTTCCTCAGGCCTTGTGTTCAACACCTGCTTTATTTTACAGCTTTTATTCTACAATCACATATTTACACATTTCTTTGACTCATAAACCATCTTACAGAATTCATGAAACAGATAAAAAATGGCCAAATTGACCAGTAATTATCCAAAAGACTTTTCACACAAGATAGAAACATCCATTAACTTTTTATAGCCGGTATAACAAGGACACATACTGTGTTCTGGAGACATTATGGGATGTAATAGGCCGCACTCTTAAATGAAGCTTCATGACACAATGAAATATTCAGCAATATGTTTTCTGTGGCTGCTCATCAAATACTAATAAATGTGTATCTGATGACATAATCAACACATTAATTTGATGCATCATGACACACGTTATGTAGACGATATCTATTTAAACCTGTTAAACCCACAGACATTTATTATAACTTCCAGAAGAAATCAGTTTCTAAAGACACCAAATATGTCAAGATGGAGTTTGATTCAATTTGTAAAGAATTGCTGCACATTTAACATATGATAATAAATGGAATAAAGTGTAAATCAGTCACCACAGGAAACAGATTCTGTAGAAAATAAGATGTAAAATATATGAATATGTACATTTGTTCCTTTGATTGAAAATGAATCAATACCTGAAATGAGATCAGTGATTAGTTTACTCTGACAGGAGAGATGATCAGAGGGGCAGAGTTTTTACCACCAGCATTAGGATAGGGACTGAAGAATGGGAAGTGTTTCTCAGTGAAGGAGGAGCCAGTAAAGGAGTAGATAAGAGCTGCATCTACGTCATAAAAGGAGACCAGACCCTCCTCATAGTCCACAAACACCCCCACCTTCTGAGGAGGAGACTTCAGAGAGAGAAGGACTGGAGGGTCAGCAAGAGCTTTGTACTCATTTCCATTTCTCAACCATATCGTCCAGTAACCATCCTCAGTGCTCAGTGTGATGTTTCCCTTCCTGTCGATCGACTCTCTGGCCACTCCTAAATCCCATTTAGTCTTTCCTTTAACCTCAAAGTAAAATCTGCCTGAAGAGAAACTCTGTTTTCCTAAAACACAAACGCTTTTAGAAAAGCTCTCTGGGTTGTCTGGGAGATCAAGAGTCACATCCGCTGCATACTTTTGGACCCTCTTCAGCTCGGCTTCATGTAGCTTCTGGACGGACGCTGTCCAATCCCTGGTGGGTGGAGGTTGTTAGATGTTTAGGGACTGGACCCTCTGGAGAAGATGGAGGTGGTCTTCAGAGCGTGAGAGCTGCTCCACCTCAGTGCTTCTCTTCATCAGCTCAGAGATTTCCTGTTCCAGCTCTGTGATGAAAGCTTCGGCCTGTTTTTCTGTTGTTTTCTGCTTCTCTTTGATGGTGTTGATGAGCTCATTCAGGCCTCTCTCAACAGACTCCTTCAGAGAAGTGAAGACCTGAACACCTTCTGCTACCTCTCGGTCTGCATCTTCCTCACTGAGGTCCACTGAGTGTTTGATCTCCTGAATCTTCAGTTGTCTCTTCTGGATCATCTGCTGAATTTAAGCCCCAGCCTTCTTTTGTTCATATTCTCTTTTCAGTTTGGCTTTCTGTTGAGACTGTCTGAACTGAGCCACCATCTCAGAGATTAAAGTGTTGACCCTCAAATCAGGTCTTCTGGTAAAACGCTCCTTACACAGGGGACACAGGTACTGGTCATTAGTATTCCAGTGTTCAGTGATGCAGGTCTTGCAGAAGTTGTGACCACATGGTGTGGTGGACGCCAAAAAAAGCCAAAAGATCCCAGTCCTTGCAAGGCGCAACCAGGGGGCAACACTAGTCATGTCAGCCATGGTTAGTGGAGTCTTTAAAGTACACAACGTAAATACACCAACAGCCAAAAGAAAAACTTACGGTAACATTACCTTAAGGCAACAATAGCAGCTCAGGATTGACGCATCTGTTGTGTTGCCAGGTGAAATCGCTCGTCCTGGGTGCTGAGCTAAGTTGGCGCCGAGAGGAGATGAGGCCCTGGGCAGCCTCAGGGGGAATTAGCCATTTCAGTCCGTCTTGGGTTCTAATAATCAACTTGGCAGGGAAGCGCAGTGTAGGTCTGAGGCCCAGGTTATAGAGATGTTTCAGAATATCTCTGTATGCGGATCGTTGCTTGACCACCTCGGACAGGTAGTCCTCAAAGATGTGGATCGAAACGCCCTTGTATATCAGCTTGCCATACAGCCTTCAAGCCTCGCATACAACCAACTCCTGAGAGTAGAATCTGTAAAACTGCAACACGACAACTCAAAGATGAGTCCAGTATTTGTCCGCCCAGGACCTTAGCTAGGAGCTGAGGGGGAAAAACATTGGTTCTGCACCTTCAATGTTCTCAGGGAGGATGATTATTCTTACGTTATATTATTGGTGTCAGTTTTCAAGATCGAGGAGTTTTGCATGTCACTTATTCACCTTAAAATGCTGCATTGAATTCGGCTTGGAAGAAAGACTTTAACTCAGTCAAAAGCAAAGCCCTGTGTTCTGCTAGCACAAGCGTTAGCAGGGTGGCAGCAATGACCAATCACCCTTCTTTGCAACATCTTTTATTGACTTGCTGTACATCCACTCATCGTGGCGGGGTGCTGCCAAATATATAATAATATATAATAACAAATGGTTTGTTGTAGCGCTTTGGCTGGACTGTAAGGAAGGTCAGAGATGAAAAGGATGGGAGCGAGGTGCAAACCCTTCACCAAGCCGCCTCACCCCAAGTCCCTGAAGTAACTACTTCAACAAAGTTCACAGTGCCGCTAGGTATATTTTGTTCAGTTTAATTGAAAATCAAAGTAAGATGAATTTCTAGTTCTCATTTTTACAGTGAACAAAACTCAACAGATCTTAAACCTCCATTAAGAAACAGAAAATCCAAAGAGTTGTAAAATATATATTATTAAATGAAAGGTAAACAAAGTAAGAAAAGATCATGTTAAACTAAGAGTAATAAAAAGAATATGTATAAGGCAGACACCAACAATTAATGGGAACACATCTTTAAAGATTATTCTCTACGCAAGGTTTACAGTCTCTCAATTGGAGCTTTTGACCAAATTCCACGGCCTTCTTTAGCTCTTCAACTTCACCCTGAATGGAACCAGCTGTTTTAATGGGACTAAAGAGTCAGACTTAAATCTGATCCACTAAAGAAGCGTGTGGGATCCGGTTCAAAGCAGAGGGTCAAAACTAAACTACCCCTTCAAAGGGAGGGCGTAATATGTAGTCGTAGCCAGGACAACATACATGCTGCTCAGAAGATAGAGTTACTGCTGGTCAGCCTTCAATGTGGAGAGAAGATCAGAATATAACAACACAGCTGTCAGGGCATGAGGAGGAGGAGGAGGAGGAAGAGGAAACAGCTTGGCTCTGAAACATGTTCACAACGAGGCAGAGTGAACAATGCGCTGGTGTCTGTTAAGGTGACCACTCTGAGAAAAGGTTTTCCCACATTGTTCACAGCTGTACGGCTTCTCTCCAGTGTGACTGCGCTGGTGATATTTAAGGTTACTACTCTGAGAAAAGGTTTTCCCACATTCTTCACACCAGTACGGCTTCTCTCCAGTGTGAATGCGCCGGTGAGTTTTAAGGTTACTACTCTGAGAAAAGGTTTCCCCACATTCTTCACACCAGTACGGCTTCTCTCCAGTGTGAATGCGCCGGTGTTTTTTAAGGCTACTACTCTGAGAAAACTTTTCCCCACATTGTTCACACCAGTACGGCTTCTCTCCAGTGTGAATGAGCTGGTGAGATTTAAGCCTACTACTATCGGAAAACGTTTTCCCACATTGATCACAGCTGTACGGCTTCTCTCCAGTGTGAATGCGTTGATGTTTTTTTAAGTGGCTCTGTAGTTTGAAAGCTGCCCCACATTGATCACAGCTGTACGGCTTCTCTCCAGTGTGAATGGGTTGATGTCTTTTTAAGTGGCTCTGTAGTTTGAAAGCTGCCCCACATTGATCACAACTGTATGGCCTCTCTCCAGTGTGAATGGGTTGATGGCTTTTTAGGCTACTCTGCTGTGTGAAAGCTGCCCCACATTGATCACAGCTGTACGGCTTCTCTCCAGTGTGAATGCGTTGATGTATTTTTAGGGTATTCTGTCGTGTGAAAGCTGCCCCACATTGATCACAGCTGTACAGCTTCTCTCCAGTGTGAACTCTCTGATGAATCTTTAAATATCTTGATGTTGTGAAGGTTTTGTCACAGTGCTGACAGCGGTGATGTTTGACTCTTCTTCCTCTCCGCTTCTAGACAGAAAAACAGAGAGTGAGTTAGTGAGGTGCCGCTGTAGAGATCTATCTTAAACTAGAAAATATGTCACCATTTAGAGTCTGTGGAACATAGTTTGACTGATGCATTACCTTTCTTAATAATCTGCCAACATCCCCATTATGGAGTTACATTATGGGAAATGTAACATCCAGTGTTGTTTATATATATATATATATATATATATATATATATATATATATATATATATATATATATATATAAATCCTAAAAGACATTTGTGAAACCCTCTTTGTGCGTTCATTAATATTAAGATTAGATTTCTGGGAGTCTTCAGTCTGGAGTAACCTCTTTCCTTCACTCACCTCCTCCTTCTTCCTCTTGCTCCCTCGCTCCTCTGAGTCTCCCGAGGCCTCCCTGACACCTTTCCTCTTGCCCTCGCCCTCCTCCTCCTCCTCCTCCTCCTCCTCCTCCTCCTCCTCCTCCTCCTCCTCCTCCTGGTGTTTCTGCAGGTACTGCGATAAGGTCCAGGTCCAGGTGGTCTTGCGGCTCCCATGTGTTCTCCTCACTGGAAAGGTGAGTGCAGACAGAAGAACATCTCCTCACACTTTGTTTTTAGACAATCCATTCTCCCTCTAATTCATCATTCCTATTAGTCCTTTTTTCTATTTCTAAGGTTATTTGTGGGTCTGCAACTTAGAGTCAAAATACCAAACCTTCAACTTTGAGGGCGTGATACAATGCTGACATTTATTTGCAATATGTAAATATATTATATATATCAGGACCAAGACCACCAAGTATTAATATTATAGACTCATACTTACTCTGAGAACCCCTTCCATTTCAGCAGAAACTCTACTCTTCCCTTCACCACTCTGCGGTCCAAAACCTTCTCCACCACATACTCCTCCTCCTCCTCCTCCTCCTTCACTGCTGCTACAGGCTGCTCCTCCTCTTCCTCCTTTGCTGCTGCAGGCTCCTCCTCCTCCTCCTCCTCCTTTCCTGCTCCAGTTGCCAGCTTGCCGTCTGCTGAAGATGCCTTTGGTAGACCCAAGGGGGGAGGGGGAACATGCAGAGATAATGATACAAGGGTTAGAAGAACTAATGGGAGGTGTGAGTGAATTCTAGCTGACCATGTTTTACTAGATTCAAATCTTCTGTTTGAATGGAGACAATGCGAGGGCTGATGAGGGGACCAATCCAGAGGACTTCAGAGAGTCCAGTATCTCCTGCATTCAGACTGAAAGAACTGCTAAAATGGAAGGCCCAAAAGTCATTAACTGGAGCTCCACGCTACATGCACAGTAGCCTGGACCAACCACACTTCCTTTAGCAGAACATCTCCAGATGTTCCTCGCCTTGCACAACTCAGTTTGTTTCAGAAAACAACAACAAACTTTGAGCTAGCGAGCTCCACGCTGAAAATGGAAAGTTTAGAAAAAGGTTTTGATGGTGCAACAAGGCCGGCCTGGTTGGTTCTCCGTGTTTCTCAGCGACAGCCCAGAAACCTGACTGATCTAGAGAAGATCTGTGTGGAGGAGTGGGTGGAGAGTGGGTGGTGTAGGGGCAAGTGGCGGAGAGCGTGTGGTGTAGGGGAGTGGTGGAGAGCGTGTGGTGTAGGGGAGTGAGTGGGTGGAGGCGTGTGGTGTAGGGGAGTGAGTGGGTGGAGAGCGGGTGGAAGAGTGGTGGAGAGCAGGTGGTGTAGGGGAGTGAGTGGGTGGAGAGCGGGTGGTGTAGGGGAGCAAGTGGGTGGAGAGCAGGTGGTGTAGGGAAGCAAGTGGGTGGAGAGCGGGTGGTGTAGGGGAGCAAGTGGGTGGTGTAGGGTAGCGAGTGGTGGGGAGCAAGTGGGTGGTGTAGGGAAGTGAGTGGCGGGGAGCGGGTGGCGTAGGGGAGTGAGTGGTGGAGAGCGGGTGGTGTAGGGTAGTGAGTGGGTGGAGAGCGGGTGGTGTAGGGGAGCAAGTGGGTGGAGAGCGTGTGGCGTAGGGGTGAGTGGTGGAGAGCGTGGTGTAGGGGTGAGTGACGGAGAGCGTGTGGTGTAGGGGAGTGAGTGGTGGAGAGCGGGTGGTGTAGGGGAGTGAGTGGGTGGAGAGCGGGTGGCGTAGGGGAGTGAGTGGAGGAGAGTGAGTGGTGGAGAGCGTGTGGCGTAGGGGAGTGGTGGAGGCGGGAGGTGTAGGGGAGTGAGTGGGTGGAGCGGGTGGCGTGGGGAGTGAGTGGGTGGAGAGCGTGTGGCGTAGGGGAGTGAGTGGTGGAGAGCGTGTGGCGTAGGGGAGTGAGTGGGTGGAGAGCGGGTGGCGTAGGGGAGTGAGTGGGTGGAGAGCGTGTGGCGTAGGGGAGTGAGTGGTGGAGAGCGTGTGGCGTAGGGGAGTGAGTGGGTGGAGAGTGGGAGGCGTAGGGGAGTGAGTGGTGGAGAGCGTGTGGTGTAGAGGAGTGAGTGGGTGGAGAGCGTGTGGCGTAGGGGAGTGAGTGGTGGAGCGTGTGGTAGAGGAGTGAGTGGGTGGAGAGCGGGTGGTGTAGAGGAGTGAGTGGGTGGGGAGCGGGTGGTGTAGAGGAGTGTGGTGGAGAGCGGGTGGTGTAGGCGAGTGAGTGGTGGAGAGCGTGTGGTGTAGAGGAGTGTGGTGGAGAGCGGGTGGTGTAGGCGAGACTCCAGACAGCAGAGCAGCTCAGAGATGCTTTAGAAGCCGTGTGTTACGATGCTAAAACACTGATTATTTACATGGAGTCTGGTGGGTTCAGCCAACGAAATTTCGCTAAACATTTTATGTTTTAAAAAGGATCTTAATCTTTAACAGGAAGGTCGACCTCCTTAGAAATCCTTTCCATAATGTTGTCAGACACTTAGAATATTAATCTGAGTCTGTCAGCAGCAAAACGAGCACTTTTATGAACGTAAATACAAACTAGACAATTATCCAATTAACTTACATTGCTTGTTTCTCTCGTTTAATACTGCGTCAATGTCAAGGGGAAATATTTCCTCAATAGTTTTTAATGTATCTGATACTCTATGAGCTGCTGCAGAAACAAGCCTGAAGCAATAAAGCAGAAGCTGTCACATAAATGTAGTTCAGTAACATTACAACAGAAGGTGTATGACGTAGCAGCAGGGGTGATCTGGATCAGACCTTTAGGGGGGCTTAGCCCTAATGAGAATGTGGCCTACATGAAATGTTATCATGTTTACATTATGCATAAATCTCTGCACACCCATTACTCTCTGTGAAATACCTCAAACGCTTCACTCAACACATGCATCAGTACAACAAGCGGTTCCCCAGTAATCTGCAAGTTTGAAATTGCAACAGATTTTCTATATAATCTCCAAACTATATTGTATTCTCATGTAAACTAGTTATGTCAGCACAGATAATTTAGTAAATTGCTTAGCCAGTGTATCCCACCATAATGGTTATTATATTGCCAGATTCCAGACAATCTCACTTACTATATATATATATATATATATATATATATATATATATATATATATATATATATATCCACTTACAATATGAATATAAATTTATAATGGGATGCTTCCTAGTGACATTAATGCAAAAATATGAAGAAAAACAATTCCACCTGTGTGTGTGTGTGTGTGTGTGTGTGTGTGTGTGTGTGTGTGTGTGTGTGTGTGTATGATTAAAATTCTGAAGTGAAACTAGTTCAGGCTACAGCACAAATATTTCCATCCATAGATAAGACCAATCAAGTCTAACCTCTGAATTTCTTTGCAGAGTGCACCAGATTGATAGCCTGGCTCCGCCCTCCTACGTACTTTTGCTGAATTTTCATTTTCCTTCAGCACACCGTCTGGGTTTGGTATATATATATATATATATATATATATATATATATATATATATATATATATATATATATATATATATTTTTTTTTTTTTTTGCGGGCTTTCTCCGGCCAAATAATCAGTGAACAGAGGGAGGGGCGAGCTAGTCTCGTTTTGTTTGAAACATTTTCTTACAGGGGAGCATGCCCATGGACCCCCCATGGACCCCCATGGACCCCCCTTGTGCCCCAGTGCAGCTCTAGGTCCTGTGACTCCCCTGTCCCCGTTTTACGTTTTACAAAGATAAAAACATGACCTGTTTTGGACGTATTTACGCATCTGAGCTGAAAATGTCCCCGGATTTTGTCTGAGAAATCTGGTCACCTTACGTTAGCTAGCTGTCTAAACATGGAGGCGTATCTAGGCAACACCAAAGGCAGTTGTAATATTCACCTAGCAGGCTAGGCTAGGCTAACGCTGTTGTGCTAACGTCCGGCGGCGTAGCGTTAGCTAGCTGTCTAAACTAGTGAACAGCGGAACAACACCCCCGTCTAAGCTGTGTTTCACTTTCCCTCCAATATTATAATAAACATAATGAAGTCACCTGGACTCAGTCCAGACCACAGACTGTTAATATTAAAAGACCAGAAGCCGGATCAGGCCAGACCAGCGGCCAAGACCACACAGGCTGCTCTGTTATCTCCCAAACGTGACGTCATGCAATGCATTGTGGGCGGAAAAAAAAGAATCATTGCAAAAACACTGTAAAATAGTGCCTACTTATCGTATGATATTCAGTTTTGTGATATCCAAAACCATCAAATACAATAAATAACAGTTCAGATATTTATTACCAACAACAAACCTGCAACATGGAACCAACAAGGCCGGCCTGGTTCTTTAAGGGGAAACTGGAGAGATTCCCAAAGAATATGTTACGTTAGCCATTTTCTATCCAACTGGATGTTCTGGGAGTGATTGGATGGTAAGAGCTAATGATGGTAAGAGCTAATGATGGTAAGGGCTAATGATGGTAAGGGCTAATGATGGTAAGAGCTAATGATGGTAAGGGCTAATGATGGTAAGGGCTAATGATGGTAAGAGCTAATGATGGTAAGGGCTAATGATGGTAAGGGCTAATGATGGTAAGGGCTAATGATGGTAAGGGCTAATGATGGTAAGGGCTAATGATGGTAAGAGCTAATGATGGTAAGGGCTAATGATGGTAAGGGCTAATGATGGTAAGGGCTAATGATGGTAAGGGCTAATGATGGTAAGAGCTAATGATGGTAAGGGCTAATGATGGTAAGGGCTAATGATGGTAAGGGCTAATGATGTAAGAGCTAATGATGGTAAGAGCTAATGATGGTAAGGGCTAATGATGGTAAGGGCTAATGATGGTAAGGGATAATTATGGTAAGGGCTAACGATGGTAAGGGCTAATGATGGTAAGAGCTAATGATGGTAAGGGCTAATGATGGTAAGAGCTAATGATGGTAAGGGATAATTATGGTAAGGGCTAACGATGGTAAGGGCTAATGATGGTAAGAGCTAATGATGGTAAGGGCTAATGATGGTAAGAGCTAATGACGGTAAGAGCTAATGACGGTAAGAGCTAATGACGGTAAGAGCTAATGACGGTAAGAGCTAATGACGGTAAGAGCTAATGATGGTAAGGGCTAATGATGGTAAGGGCTAATGATGGTAAGGGCTAATGATGGTAAGGGCTAATGATGGTAAGGGCTAATGATGGTAAGAGCTAATGATGGTAAGAGCTAATGATGGTAAGAGCTAATGATGGTAAGGGCTAATGATGGTAAGGGCTAATGATGGTAAGGGATAATTATGGTAAGAGCTAATGATGGTAAGAGCTAATGATGGTAAGAGCTAATGATGGTAAGGGCTAATGATGGTAAGGGCTAATGATGTAAGAGCTAATGATGGTAAGAGCTAATGATGGTAAGGGCTAATGATGGTAAGAGCTAATGATGGTAAGGGATAATTATGGTAAGGGCTAACGATGGTAAGGGCTAATGATGGTAAGAGCTAATGATGGTAAGGGCTAATGATGGTAAGAGCTAATGACGGTAAGAGCTAATGATGGTAAGGGCTAATGATGGTAAGGGCTAATGATGGTAAGAGCTAATGATGGTAAGGGATAATTATGGTAAGGGCTAATGATGGTAAGGGCTAATGATGGTAAGAGCTAATGATGGTAAGGGATAATTATGGTAAGAGCTAATGATGGTAAGGGATAATTATGGTAAGGGCTAATGATGGTAAGGGCTAATGATGGTAAGAGCTAATGATGTAAGAGCTAATGATGGTAAGGGCTAATGATGGTAAGGGCTAATGATGGTAAGGGCTAATGATGGTAAGGGCTAATGATGGTAAGGGCTAATGATGGTAAGGGCTAATGATGGTAAGGGCTAATGATGGTAAGGGCTAATGATGGTAAGGGCTAATGATGTAAGAGCTAATGATGGTAAGAGCTAATGATGGTAAGGGCTAATGATGGTAAGGGCTAATTATCTCACCATCTGCCCAGAACTGGAGTCTTACTTTTGGATGTGTAGTCCGTTAGTTTGTCCCTAGTTGTCTCCACGACAACACAGAACGCGACCCGGACCCACTGGCCAGGGCCGAGCCAGGAAGGTTATCTGACAGGAGAACACTGACCTGAACATGGCTGCTATCAGAGGCCCAGTCTGCTGCTGGTCTTCTGGGGACCTCGTTGCTCCGCTGCTCCTGGTCCTGGTTGTCCTCCTCCATTCCTCTCTGGTCCTGAAGTCCAGCAGATCTCCACTGTGGCTGCTTACACTGGGAAGAGATCTAAAGGGAAAACATGGACTTTGGAGTTAACACACACACACACACACACACACACACACACACACACACACACACACACACACACACACACACACACACACACACACACTATGGAGGAGTTAGCCACTGGGAGCTGATCAATAACCAGATAGATCCGGTTAACAAGTCCAGAGCTACTGAGACTCTCCACAGCTCGGTTCCAGTCATTAGGGTTCAGCTACGTTTCTTTGGCTCTTTCAGCATCATCGTCCTTTTTTAAGTTTTATTACCTTCTGATATAAGAAGAGAAGCAGCCAAACATAATGAGCCACATGAAGAGACAGGAGCAGCGGAGAAGACCTGGGTCTGTGGTGAACTGGTCCACCTCACACCTGGGTCTGTGGTGAACTGGTCCACCTCACACCTGGGTCTGTGGTGAACTGGTCCACCTCACACCTGGGTCTGTGGTGAACTGGTCCACCTCACACCTGGGTCTGTGGTGAACTGGTCCACCTCACACCTGGGTCTGTGGTGAACTGGTCCACCTCACACCTGGGTCTGTGGTGAACTGGTCCACCTCACACACGGGTCTGTGGTGAACTGGTCCACCTCACACACGGGTCTGTGGTGAACTGGTCCACCTCACACACGGGTCTGTGGCGAACTGGTCCACCTCACACCTGGGTCTGTGGCGAACTGGTCCGACTCACACCTGGGTCTGTGGCGAACTGGTCCACCTAAACACCTGGGTCTGTGGCGAACTGGTCCACCTCACACCTGGATCTGTGGCGAACTGGTCCACCTCACACACGGGTCTGTGGCGAACTGGTCCACCTCACACCTGGGTCTGTGGTGAACTGGTCCACCTCACACACGGGTCTGTGGTGAACTGGTCCACCTCACACACGGGTCTGTGGTGAACTGGTCCACCTCACACCTGGGTCTGTGGTGAACTGGTCCACCTCACACACGGGTCTTTGGTGAACTGGTCCACCTCACACCTGGGTCTGTGGTGAACTGGTCCACCTCACACCTGGGTCTGTGGTGAACTGGTCCACCTCACACCTGGGTCTGTGGTGAACTGGTCCACCTCACACCTGGGTCTGTGGTGAACTGGTCCACCTCACACACGGGTCTTTGGTGAACTGGTCCACCTCACACCTGGGTCTGTGGTGAACTGGTCCACCTCACACCTGGGTCTTTGGTGAACTGGTCCACCTCACACCTGGGTCTGTGGTGAACTGGTCCACCTCACACCTGGGTCTGTGGTGAACTGGTCCACCTCACACCTGGGTCTGTGGTGAACTGGTCCACCTCACACCTGGGTCTGTGGTGAACTGGTCCACCTCACACACGGGTCTGTGGTGAACTGGTCCACCTCACACACGGGTCTGTGGTGAACTGGTCCACCTCACACCTGGGTCTGTGGCGAACTGGTCCACCTCACACCTGGGTCTGTGGCGAACTGGTCCACCTCACACCTGGGTCTGTGGCGAACTGGTCCACCTCACACCTGGGTCTGTGGCGAACTGGTCCACCTCACACCTGGGTCTGTGGCGAACTGGTCCACCTCACACCTGGATCTGTGGTGAACTGGTCCACCTCACACACGGGTCTGTGGTGAACTGGTCCACCTCACACCTGGGTCTGTGGTGAACTGGTCCACCTCACACCTGGGTCTGTGGTGAACTGGTCCACCTCACACCTGGGTCTGTGGTGAACTGGTCCACCTCACACCTGGGTCTGTGGTGAACTGGTCCACCTCACACCTGGGTCTGTGGTGAACTGGTCCACCTCACACACGGGTCTGTGGTGAACTGGTCCACCTCACACCTGGGTCTGTGGTGAACTGGTCCACCTCACACCTGGGTCTGTGGCGAACTGGTCCACCTCACACCTGGGTCTGTGGCGAACTGGTCCACCTCACACCTGGGTCTGTGGCGAACTGGTCCACCTCACACCTGGGTCTGTGGCGAACTGGTCCACCTCACACCTGGGTCTGTGGCGAACTGGTCCACCTCACACCTGGGTCTGTGGCGAACTGGTCCACCTCACACCTGGGTCTGTGGCGAACTGGTCCACCTCACACACGGGTCTGTGGTGAACTGGTCCACCTCACACCTGGGTCTGTGGTGAACTGGTCCACCTCACACCTGGGTCTGTGGTGAACTGGTCCACCTCACACCTGGGTCTGTGGTGAACTGGTCCACCTCACACCTGGGTCTGTGGTGAACTGGTCCACCCCACACCTGGGTCTGTGGTGAACTGGTCCACCTCACACACATTTCCTTCTCCCATTCTCTCTCTTGACTACCACACTACTTTACTTTTTTGGGAAAATAAAGACTATTTGTTCATTTTATGAAACATTGAATGAATTATTAGTTACATGTAGGGAAGCACGGAGTGGCAGATCCTGGGAAACGGGCCCTGGTGCTGGCACAAACATCTGGACCAGTCCCAGCTGGCCTGGTTTGGGTCCAGATTTTGTGACAAGATATATAATGTTGAGTATAACACAGTGAATGTTTCTGCTATAACTATTTCTACATCAAGTTATGCTGGAAACAATTTAAAATATTGAAAATAATCCCTCTGTGTTTTGTTGGGGAAGTAAATCTCTAAATGTGCACGTGGCGCGCATTCATGTGACTCATACATGAATTCATTTGAATGAATTCATAATCCGGGACTTCATACCGCTCAGACGGGTTTCATCAGATTTCTGCTCATGTTTCCAACTTTGAGAACATTCAGATTTGATCTCCTCCCATCTCTGCTGTCCGGGATTTGGAGAGATGTGATCTAGTCTGCTCCGCTGATGGTGGATCTCACTCAGACCGTCTGACGGACACCGAGGACCATCCGGGTCTCTGGTCTCTGACAGAGTTTAGAGGAGGCTGTACGCTGCTCCTCATCGGAGGTCTAGCCCGGATGCACCGCGTCCCTGTCCCCAGCAGCCGCGCTGCTCCCCTCTATTGTTCCAGAGGGAGGACACGGAGGGACGGACGGGTACTCAGAGGCGCGTGAGCGTGAGAAACCAGTCCAATGCGCGTGTCTCACGGCCAGTGCGTGAGGTTGCAGCCCTGCAAAGAGCCGTTGTTAAAGTGTTTACCTGAGTGTGTGCGGGCTCACCTGGAGCTCTGTCTTCTTAAAACTCACTAATAACAAAGAACACAGCTATCCCGCCGCCAGCCCCAGATCACAGTGAAGCAACGACACTTCCGGTTTCCTCCAAGTCCCGGTTTTTCAGATTAAAGTTTCAAATGAAAGAAGGCCGCCGCCTGGAGGTCAGGAGGGGAACAACAGCTCCACATTCACTTAATGGATCAGTTAGTGGTGGACTGGGACTGAGGACATTTACTCAAGTACTGGACTTACCTCCAGCTACTTGTACTTCACTTGACTATTAAATAATGTTCAGCATCTTAATAACTAAAATAATGTGAAAGAATAAGGAGAAATTAAAAAATAAAGATTAATTTTAAGCAATAAACTTCATTTTTTCACCAGACTCCATTTAATTACAACAGAAATGGTTTGATTATTAACTTCACTTCATTCAAAGTGGACAGAAACTAAATAAAACTACCAAAAGCCGTCTTGGTTCATCTTTCCACTGTTCCACCAATCACCACTCTGGTCTGGTTGGAATAAACTCTTAATTCACCCATTTACATGTGGAGATATGCTGCTCTATACACGCTAAAAGTAGTGATTATTTACATGGAGTCTGGTGGAGATATGCTGCTCTATACACAATAAAAGTAGTGATTATTTACATGGAGTCTGGTAGAGATATGCTGATCTATACACACTAAAAGTAGTGATTATTTACATGGAGTCTGGTGGAGATATGCTGCTCTATACACGCTAAAAGTAGTGATTATTTACATGGAGTCTGGTGGAGATATGCTGCTCCATACACGCTAAAAGTAGTGATTATTAACATGGAGTCTGGTGGAGATATGCTGCTCTATACACACTAAAAGTAGTGATTATTTACATGGAGTCTGGTGGAGATATGCTGCTCTATACACGCTAAAAGTAGTGATTATTTACATGGAGTCTGGTGGAGATATGCTGCTCTATACACGCTAAAAGTAGTGATTATTTACATGGAGTCTGGTGGAGATATGTTGCTCTATACACGCTAAAAGTAGTGATTATTTACATGGAGTCTGGTGGAGATATGCTGCTCTATACACACTAAAAGTAGTGATTATTTAGATGGAGTCTGGTGGAGATATGCTGCTCTATACACGCTAAAAGTAGTGATTATTTATATGGAGTCTGGTGGAGATATGCTGCTCTATACACACTAAAAGTAGTGATTATTTACATGGAGTCTGGTGGAGATATGCTGCTCTATACACGCTAAAAGTAGTGATTATTTACATGGAGTCTGGTGGAGATATGCTGCTCTATACATGCTAAAAGTAGTGATTATTAACATGGAGTCTGGTGGAGATATGCTGCTCTATACACACTAAAAGTAGTGATTATTTACATGGAGTCTGGTGGAGATATGCTGCTCTATACACACTAAAAGTAGTG
The DNA here is from genome assembly GCA_013375575.1 of Percina caprodes. Classification (NCBI taxonomy): domain Eukaryota; kingdom Metazoa; phylum Chordata; class Actinopteri; order Perciformes; family Percidae; genus Percina; species Percina caprodes. The sequence goes on from JABXJD010000215.1 coordinate 511,487, forward strand.
ATTATTTACATGGAGTCTGGTGGAGATATGCTGCTCTATACACGCTAAAAGTAGTGATTATTTACATGGAGTCTGGTGGAGATATGCTGCTCTATAAACGCTAAAAGTAGTGATTATTAACATGGAGTCTGGTGGAGATATGCTGCTCTATACACGCTAAAAGTAGTGATTATTTACATGGAGTCTGGTGGAGATATGCTGCTCTATACACACTAAAAGTAGTGATTATTTACATGGAGTCTGGTGGAGATATGCTGCTCTATACACGCTAAAAGTAGTGATTATTTACATGGAGTCTGGTGGAGATATGCTGCTCTATACACGCTAAAAGTACTCTGCACTTATCAATTAAGGTTGGTGGATTCTTTGTTGTCAGTATTTAAATGTGGCTTTAAAAAATAATGTCAACTTCCAACATAGAAAACTAAAGTTATTGTTATTGTCAGCAGCTGCTGGCTTTCTGTTGAGACTGTCTGAACCGAGTGACCATCTCAGAGATGAAGGTGTTGACCCTCAAATCACGTCCCACTTCAGGAATAACACTCACTCTTCAGGAATGGATGGATCGGGCAGTCTAACGGGGTTCTGGACTTGCTTTTCTCCCAGTCCTGTGAGTGGTTCTGATATTGTTCTTGGTCTTCCAGATCTTTAACTTCCACTGTTCCTGATGACGGCCATTTCTTAATTACATTCCCAACAGAGGAGATCGGCATCTGAAAACGCTTTGCTATCTTCTTCTAGTCTTCTCCTGCTTTGTGAGCTTCAACTATTTTCAGTTTCCTAGACAACTGCTTAGAAGAAGACATGGTGCTGATTGTTGGGGGGTCAGATGAGTCTGGGCATTTAAAACCTTAAGATTGACATCACCTGGTCTTTCCAGACGATGATTGAGAACAACACTGTCACTGTCAGGTCTCAGCTTTCCAAAGGGGGGTGCATGCTAGAAACTCTGCAGGGGGTGCATGCTAGAAACTCTGCAGGGGGTGCATGCTAGAAACTCTGTAGGGGGCCCAAACTTTTGCAGACGCCATTTTTTAGTTTTCTGTTTTTTTTGAAAATGTAAATGATGAAATAAAATCTAAATCTAACTTTTTGTGAAATATTATATATTATTATGTTTCTTTATGCTCATTAATACACATTTGTACCTGGGGGGCCCAAACTTTCGAGCCCCACTGTACATCAACTCTTTCTTTATGAAGCCAACTGACTGCAACGAAGTCTATAAAATCATCCCAGACTTACTGCTGCTGAGGATGGATCTGTAGCATAATTCTGAAAAACATTGCTTGATATCATGGAGCCACTTTCTTATTCTATAAACCTTTCATTTCTCTCTGGAATTGTGCCGATAAGGGCAAAAATTGCAAAAATCAAACCAGTTTTTAAATCTGGGGATAAATATGATATGAGCAATTATCATCCCATATCTAGTTTGCCTACAATCAATCCAATAAGGTCTTAGAGAGAGAAGTGTACAAGAGGTTAAATGCTACCGTGATATGCTAAATATGACTGTTTCTTCCCAATATGGCTTTAGGAAAAGAAGAACCACATGAATGGCTGTACTAGATCTGACTGATGGACCACGGATGAAGGGGACCGTGGTGTTTTTTAGATTTATCCAAGGCTGTTGATACTATTGATTTTGATATTTTATTGAATAAATTAAATCATTATGGAATCAGAGCAGCAGCACTTAGCTGGTTCAGAAGTTATTTATTTGGCAGACAGCAATATGTAAATATTAAGGAACCAATTTCCATAAGAAAACCCATCAAATTTGGAGTCCCCCAGGGATCCATTTTGGGCCCCCTCCTTTTTTATTATACATTAATGACTTTGAAAATCCTCTATGGTTTTACACAAGTTTTATTTTGCAGACGACACATTTATTCAAGAAAGAAGAAGAAGAAATAATAAAAAGAGAGTTAAGAAATGGAGAAATTTAACATTAAGAAGAAGAATTACATCGTGTTTCATTCCAATAAAAATCAAACGCTAAACAAGCACGTTTGTCTTAAAATAAATGAACAAATTATTGAATGAGTAAACAACTAAATTCTTTATTGATGAATGTTTAAATTTCAAATTCCATATTGATCATCTAACCAAAACACTAAATATATAATAACTAAATATGTTGGACTATTTTTTAAAGTAAGACATTTACTTCCACACTCTGCATTTCTCACCTTATATAAAACCTTGCTTGAACCCCATTTAACTGTTTGTTTTATATATTTTTTTATTATTTTATTACTATATTCATTGTATAATTTGTTTATTATTATTTATTTGGGGTTCCCTATTTCATGCGGCCTGTATATGATCATTGTCGGGTTCACTGCCACATGGGTGGCAGCAAAGGTCAGGGGCTTTGAAGGACCAGACCCGGGAGGCAGAGGCTCTGGGGACGTGGAACGTTACCTCTCTGTGGGGTAAGGAGCCGGTTAGATCTGGTGGGGCTTACCTCTACGCACAGTCTCGGTTCTGGAACCATACTCCTGGATAGGGGTTGGACTCCGGAGTTACCCAGGGTGTGAGGCGCCGGGCTGGTGTGGGGATACTCACAAGCCGCCGGAGTTGGAGTTGCGTTGGAGTTTACCCCAGTGGACGAGAGGGTCGCCTCCCTACGCCTTTGGGTGATGGGGGAACTCTGACTGTTGTTTGTGCGTATTTGTGCCAATTACAGGGGTATCACACTTCTCAGCCTCTCAGGTAAGGGGGCCCCTTCTCAGGGCCATCCAATCACTGTATGACCAAAGCGAGAGCTGTGTCCGGGTTCTCGGCAGTAAGTCGGACTCGTTCCAGGTTCTGGAGGGTTGGCCTCCGCCAGGGCTGCGCTTTGTCACCAATCCTGTTTGTAATATTTGTGGACAGGATATCAAGGTGTAGTCGGGGTGGGGAGGGGTTGCAGTTCGGTGGGCTCAGGATCTCATCGCTGCTTTTTGCAGATTATGTGGTCCTGATGGCGTCATCGGTCTGAGGCCTTCAGCACTCACTGGATCGGTTCGCAGCCGAGTGTGAAGCGGCTGGGATGAGGATCAGCACCTCTAAATCTGAGGCCATGGTTCTCAGCAGGAAACCGGTGGAGTGCCTTTTTCAGGTAGGGAATGAGTCCTTACCACAAGTGAAGGAGGTTTTATGCCTTGGGGTCTTGGTGGAGGTGGTTGGGGGATCTGGTAAGAATGGCTCCTGGGCGCCTCCCTAGTAAGGTTTCCCAGGTACGTCCAGCTGGGAGGAGGCCTCGGGGAAGACCCAGGACTAGGTGAAGGGATTATATCTCCAACCTGGCCTGGGAACGCCTCGGGATTCCCCAGTCGGAGCTAGTTGATGTGGCTCGGGGAAGGGAAGTTTGGGGTTCCCTGCTGGAGTTGCTGCCCCCGCGACCCGATACCAGATAAGCGGATGAAGATGGATGGATGGACTTTATGTAGTTATAATAAAATATAACTGTTTGTGCAGAATGTGCTCGAAGGGGGTCTCGCCCAGGGTGTAATTCAATGTAGAACCGCCACTGGTTCCACTTTTGATCTGAAGTCTTAAGTGTTTCTCTGCACAGTAGACTCTCCATCCTCCACAGAACACAGAGACACTAAGGAACCAAACCTTAACCCTAACCCTAACCCTACCCCAAACCCAGGATAGAGAGTTTCAGTGAATGAGGTGTTGAAGGTGTAGAGGTGGATCTGTGAGTCAGAGGAGACTGTGTAGAAGGACAGAGAGCCAGCAGGACAGTCCACATACACTGCTACTCTGTTAGAGACAGAGGACGAGGAGACAGGGAGGACTGTTCTTCCCTCGTTGTGAAGGACAGAGTAACCACCATCCGAGCAGACCAGACTCCAGGACTGATCATTACATCCAAACATACAGTCAACTCTGCGTCCTCTCCTCCAGATTCCTCTGTAACTCACTGATATAAGAACCCGTCCTCTGGTCTGGACCTCCCAGTAACAGCGACCAGTCAGACCATCTCTACACAGCAGCTGAGGCCAGGTCTCAAACCTCTCTGGATGATCAGGATATGGCTGATCCTCCTCCACTAATGTCACCGTCCTGTTGTTGTCAGACAGTCTGAGTCTCCTGTTCCGTGTTTGGGTCCAGGGAGAGTTCACAGGAATCTGACGGAGACAACGAGACACAACACAGCATCAGTTCATCATCTTGACGGCTTATTGTTACTTTATTAAAAGACTGACTCTTAATTAGATCAAAACTTCACAACAACTCATCTTTTTGGATCTTCTTTCAAACTGAGAATGCAGGTACAAAATGTCTCACACACACACACACACACACACACACACACACACACACACTCACAGCTCCAGGCTAACTCTTTTCCTCCAACCTCCAGCTAGCTAGCTTCGTTTCTAGCTCCAGGCTAACTCTTTTCCTCCCCCAGCTAGTTGAGCTTCTAGCTCCACGCTAACTCTTTTCCCCCTAAATCCAGCTAGCTAGCTGTTTTACTAGCTCTAGGCTAACTCTTTTCCTTCCACATCCAGCTAGCTAGCTTCGTTTCTAGCTCCAGGCTAACTCTTTTCCTCCCACTTCCAGCTTCATTTCGAGCTCCAGGCTAACTCTTTTCCTCCCACCTTCAGCTAGCTAGCTTCGTTTCTAGCTCCAGGCTAACTCTTTTCCTCCCCCCTCCAGCTAACTGTGCTTCTAGCTCCACGCTAACTCTTTTCCTCCTAAATCCAGCTAGCTAGCTGTTTTACTAGGTCTAGGCTAACTCTTTTCCTCCCACATCCAGCTAGCTAGCTTTGTTTCTAGCTCCAGGCTAACTATTTTCCTCCTAAATCCAGCTAGCTAGCTGTTTTACTAGCTCAAGGCTAATTCTTTTCCTCCAACATCCAGCTAGCTAGCAGTTTTACTAGCTCCAGGCTAACTCTTTTCCTCCTCCCTCCAGCTAGCTAGCTGTGTTTCTAGCTCCAGGCTAACTCTTCTCTTCCCACCTTCAGCTGCTTTGCTCCTGTCGGCTAATCTCGTCGGCTCATCCTTCTGTTTTGGTAGTACAGGAACCATTCACCATTCACACACATGAAGACACTGTGGCCCAGGCTGCCGTACAAAGTGCCACACACACACACACACAAACACATCTACAAACCTGCTCATCAGACACACACTCACACACATCTACAAACCTGCTCATCAGACACACACTCACACACACATCTACACACCTGCTCATCAGATACACACTCACACACACACATCTACACACCTGCTCATCAGATACACACTCACACACCTGCTCATCAGATACACACTCACACACCTGCTCAACAGATACACACACACACACATCTACACACCTGCTCATCAGATACACACTCACACACTCCAATAGGCAAGTCAGGGTTCAGTGTCTTGCCTAAGGACCCTTCGACATGGCCGGGGATCAAACCACCAACCTTCAGATTGGCAGGTAACTTCTCTACACTGAGCCACAGCCATCCCGTCAGTAAGTGCAATAAGCTAAAGTGCAATAAGTCTGTAAGTGCTGTTTAAACATGTGTTATGATAAATATTTAACGCAGAAGTAAACAGTAAATTACATTTGATATTTATGGTGTTTAATGTAAAGGTACTGTAGATGTTATAGTTAAAGATTTAGTCTATTGTGTTTTTTGTTTTACTGTGTGTGTGGTTGCGGTTTCCGATACAAAGAAATTTGTTAATGGACCCAGTGAAGTCTAGCGTTAGCGCATGTTACGGTGCTCTGCAAATTAAGTTGAAGTTACACTGGCCAAGGCGAACAGTAAAGCACTTTCAAGGGTATTCAGGACAAGCAGCATTTTGTCTTAAATCTACCAGCCATGTTCATATTAGACCAACATTTTCAGCATCCTGAGACTTTTTGGTTACTGGGAAAACTCAGCCCAGTTTTTATTTTGAATGAATCAAAGTGAACACACACTCACACTTCCTCAGACCAGGTTTCAGCCACTGCTCTCCACCAGGTTCCAGCCTGGAGGAGGAAACAAAGTCAGAATGAACCCTCAGAAGCTTCCTCAGAAACCATCTGCAAAATGTATAACACATTACAGGTAACTGGTGAACATCAACATGATCAGCAGTGCTGCTGGTACACACTGTGAACCAATAGTCCTCAGCTTGGCAGTGTGACAGAGAAACAGTGAGTGAGAATTTGTTGTCTGTTCATGCCTGAGAGTGTCCAGTCTCCAGTGTGGATCCTCCTGTCTAGCAGACAGCAACTTCACTCCTGAGTTTCCTGGATGATTGTAGCTCAGGTCCAGCACTCTCAGATAGGAGGGGTTGAAGGCCAGAGAAGTACAGCCTTTCTCTGTGATCAGACAGCCTGACAGACTGAAGACACATACACACACACATTATATATTTAATTTAATTTAATGTTTTCTTATTCTGCAGCGACCCAAATTCAGCACATTGGGGAGAGTAAAGAGCCAAATAGAGCGGCAGAATCTGTGCAAATATTATAAGTTGGCATAGCCCTAAAACTTTCTTTATCAATGCTGGCAGACAGCAGACATTTGATGTGACCAAATCACAGAGTATCATACAGACTTCTGAGGTTAAACAAAGGGCTAAGTCTCCAAGAACCCTTTAGTAACATATCAGGCTCTTTAGCTGCAAGATGTTAAACTTTCTTTAGAAGCTTGTGTCTAACTGTCTTCTTACTGTTGGGCATGCAGTGAACAGTGAGTTTAACAGATCACAATCTCAAATTAAAAAATTAAATCGTCACTACTACTGTCACGTCTGGTTGGCTGGTCAAGCAGCCACCCAAGCCCCCAGGAACAGCGTCTTGTCTTAATGCCACCATGGGCTTAGTGGCCAATGGAATGGAAAGAAACATGCTGCTATATTTTCATCAGATTTTAAAATTTTTGCCATTCACTAGTCCGTCCCACCAGGATTTTGCAGCCTTTTTTTGAGATTGTTGTGGCCCAAAATGCCTGATTTTGCAGGAGCTTTTGTAAAGAATTGCAGAGAAAGTTTTAAAAACAAAAGTTGCGATTATTATTTTGCATAGTTTTTCAAAAATAAAAAGGAAACTTGTTTTGAGGAGGATAAAACTAATATAGGCTGAAAAAGGCTCAGGGTGCTGCAAATGTAGATATAATATGAAAATGGCTGGTGGATTTAAGACATAAAATTATAATTTATTTGCGTGAATTGGCTCGTTCGCAACATCGCAAAACCCTAGATGGACTGACTAGTAGCCGGAGACCCATAAACAGAACTTGTTTACCATTGCACATTAGCCTAACAGGTAGTGGCGTTTCCTTCTGCATATAGCTTAATCCTGACAAAACCAAACAGTTGAATTGCAGCCTGCATGCACATTTTATGGCCTAAAAGAGCATCTTATATTGGATATATAAGTCCACCAGAGAGCATCTTCACTCCTGAATCCTGCAGGTTGTTGTTACTCAGGTCCAGCTCGCTCAGACTAGAGGACTCAGAGCTGAGAACTGAGGACAGACCTTTGCAACTTCTCTCTGACAGGTTACAGCCACTCAGCCTAACATTATGTGCAGAACATATGTGAAAACATTTCCATGTATATTTAATATAGCTTACCCTTATATTTAGGTATGCACTACTTTAATGAAAGAGAAATGTTTAACTAACTGAAGACAACTGACATGTGACAGATCTGATTAATCTTTTACAGGTTTATTATTCCTTACCTGAGAGTCTCCAGTTTACAGTGTGGACTCTCCAGTCCAATAGAGAGCAGCTTCACTCCTGAATCCTGCAGGTTGTTGTTACTCAGGTCCAGCTCTCTCAGACTAGAGGACTGGGAGCTGAGAACTGAGGACAGATCTTCACAACTTCTCTCTGACAAGTTACAGCCACTCAGCCTAAAGATTTGTGCAGAACATATGTGAAAACATTTCTACGTATATTTAATATAACTTACCCTTATATTTAGGTATGAACTACTTTAATGAAAGAGAAATGTGTAACTGACTAAAGAAAATTGATATGGGACAGATATCATTCATCTTTAACAGATTTATTATTCCTTACCCGAATGTCTCCAGTTTACAGTGTGGACTCTCTAGTCCAACAGAGAGCAGCTTCACTCCTGAATCCTGCAGGTTGTTGTTACTCAGGTCCAGCTCTCTCAGACTAGAGGACTCTGAGCTGAAAACTGAGGACAGAGCTTCACAGCTTCTCTCTGACAGGTTACAGCCACTCAGCCTGAAGAAGAGTTTTTGATAAAGACACTTGAAACATGTTGTTTCTGTCACAGATAATGTAAACCATCACATTTCTAAGGTTGTCCTTACTGGGGTAATGATTCAAACTTGTTTTGTCTTATCAGGGCCTGGGTGCCAACAGCAGTGAAGGCCTTATTAAAACTGAAGGAATGACTAAACGTGAGGTATACTAGCCTCAGCCGACCTGATGAACGCCAGTCTGACGTCATGGGAGTGCTGTAATTTTTTATACTCCCGCAAGCTTGGATGCGTCGACTGTAAAACGGCCTTTAGGGCCCAAGTGCCGACAGCGGTGAAGGCCCTAATGACACTGAAGGAATTATTATTCTTTATCCCTGAAAATGAATGGTCTTTTTGAGGGTCTTGAGCCTGGTCAAAATTTACGTATTTTAAGGGAATAATAGGCGCACAAAAGTGGCTCGCTAGCACTAAAGTAGGCCTAAAACTATAGGTGCTATACTGTAACCAACTACTCAGATTTCATCCAATCAAATTCAAATTTGGTCTGTGTCATCTAAAGACCTAAATGATGAAAAGACATAAAAACACAGCAAAACGATTTGGCGTGGCGGCAATTTTGAGCATTTATCAATGAACAAAGAAGTTGTTTTAACTTGTCCATTCTGCTTGAAATGTCCCACAATCAACAAGAGTCCAGACCTGAGGACATCTATGCTTTAGCCACACCCCCTTTCACAGCTAAAGAAGTCTATGACATAAAGTCTTTGGATGAGATATTTGGCCCGCCCTCTATACTTTAGCCACGCCCCCTTTTAATAACTATTGAACCGTTTAATGTAGACTATTGAGTGAGGTATCATTGAACTCAGCAGATAGTTACATTTTCATTGGTGATGATTTGCAGTGTCCGAGAGCCGTGCAAGTAACCCCGACATGCAAGGAGGTGCGAGGGCCCGGCCAACTCTGACTGCAGCTTTAATATTGTGTATATTACTGGAATCAGACCGCTATTAATGGAATAGAAAAAAGTTGGATCCCAGTCATTCACACAAATGAATTAAAGCCTTGAATAAACTACAAATGCAAGATCTTTTTTTCATTTGGTTGCAGTAATCAGGGGAGATAAATTGAAACTGATAAAACGATTTGCGGGTTTTTCAATCAGTCAATTAATCAATGTGTTGACTGACTCTCCTGTTGTCCGCCTTTAAAAAATGTCTATATCTGAAATATGAGTTTCTTTTTAAGCAAATTACCACAAAAAATTGATTGGATTCCAAAAACGATCTTTACAAATACAACTAATCACATTCATTCCTCTGATCTTAATTATTAGTTAAAATAATTCATAATTTCTGCTTTTTAACTCAGATATTAGGTATCATTCTATATAAATGAGGGTAATTGAGCATAAATTCCTAAAAGTAGTAAAACTTGTAAGGTTGTGTTAGTGGAAACTTGTCAGGTTTTGAGGACAACACAAGGGTTAAACATTCATTAGTTGAGAACAACCCTACACATGGCAACCAGTTAGTATCTGCAGTTATCTGATACTTACAGAGCTTTTTTGGAGGCTTTGACCACTGGCAGCAGCCTCAGAAGAGCCTCCTCTGAAGCAGAGTATTTCTTCAGGTCAAACACGTCCAGATCGTTTCCTGATGACAGTAAGATGAAGACCAGAGCTGACCACTGAGCAGGAGACAGTTCATCTGTGGAGAGACTTCCTGAACTCAGGGCCTGTTGGATCTGCTCCACTAGAGAACCATCATTCAGTTCATTCAGACAGTGGAACAGATTGATGCTTCTCTCTGCAGACAGACCCTCATCCATCTTCTTCTTGATGTACTTGACTGTATCCTGATTGGTTTCTGAGCTTCTTTTTTTTATTAGACCTCGTAGGTGTTTGTGATTGGTCTCCAGTGAAAGACCCAGGAGGAAGCGGAGGAACAGGTCCAGGTGTCCGTTTGGACTCTGTAAGGCCTTGTCAATAGCAAACCTGTGGACCTCTGTCGTAGACGTACTGCTGAAAAATCCCCTCACTTTATTGAAGATTGTTTGCCCGAACATCACATTCTTGTTTCTGTTAATGACTGCCCTCTCTACATGGAGAGCAGCCAGAAACTCCTGAACACTCAGATGGATGAAGCTAAACATCTTGTCTTCTTCATTCTTCCTCCCACGTTGCTCTTTGAAGATCTCTGTGAACACTCCTGAATACACCGAGGCTCCACTGACATCAATGCCACTCTCTTCTAGATCTTTCTCGTAGAAGATCAGGTTCCCCTTTTCCAACTGATGGTAAGCCAGTTTTGCTAATGACTCAATGTACTGAATGCACTCTTCTGGGTCATACTTCTCTTTTGTCTGATGAATCTGATACACCAGGAATTCTGCGTACATCTCAGTCAGGGTCATGGGCAGCTCTCCTCCCTCTCTGGTCTTCATCACGTCCTCCAGAACTGTAGCAGTGATCCAGCAGAAGACCGGGATGTGACACATGATGTGGAGGCTCCGTGATGTCTTGATGTGGGAGATGATTCTGTCGGCCCGCTCCTGATCTGTGAATCTCTTTCTAAAGTAGTCCTCCTTCTGTGGGTCAGTGAACCCTCTGACCTCGGTCACCATGTCTACAAAATCAGAATGGATCTGATTGGCTGCTGCAGGTCGTGTGGTTATCCAGATGCGAGCAGAGGGAAGCAGTTTCTTCGTGATGAGGTTCGTCAGCAGCTCGTCCACTGAGGTCGGCGCTGTCACATCAATTTTAACTGCCTTGTTTTTATTGGTGGAGCAGTCCAGATCAAGGCGGCTCTCATCCAGTCCGTCCAGAACAAACAGAAGTTTGAATTCACTCCTGTCAAAGTTGGTGTTTCCTGATGACTGCAGAGCTGTAAAGATGTGATTGAGAGCTTCTTCTTTGATGTCTCTGGTCCCACAGATACATTCATGAATGAGCTCTGCCAAACACCACTTTACCTCCTTCTTTAAGTTCAGCTGGCGGAAGGTGAAGGGGAAAATGAGATGCACATCTTGATTGGTTTCTCTTTTACACCAGTCCAACACAAACTTGTTCACAAGAAAGGTTTTTCCAATTCCTGCGATTCCATTGGTCAGCACTGTCCTTATGGCTTTGTCTTCTATAGAGGGGTGTTTGAACATGTCACAAGGTGTAATTGTTGTCTCTGTATCGGCTGGCTTCACCGCTTCAAGCTGCATGACCTCATGCTGTGTGTTGATGTGTACGTCACCAGTAGCTCTGATGTACAGATGTGTGTAGATGTCATCCAGAGGTCGGCCATCTTTGTTCTGGTCCACCCCTCCTGAGCACACACAAACTCATTCTGGAGGTTTGGCTGAAGCTGTTGTTGGTAATATGAGATGTGTCGTGGTGGCTTTGGTACTGGAACAATCCCGTCTGCATTGAAAACAAAAATAACAAATATGAAGTATGATGATGTTGGTCTACAGATGCAGTCTCAGTACACAAATACTCTTTTACTAAAGAATTGGCTTCCTGGGAATAACCAACAACTCAAAGATCTTTCCTTTTTAATAACATAAAATGCAGCCATCTAAAATATAATTAAGGTCAACCAAACATATTTTATACAGTCAGTATGGAGAAGCCCCTCAGCCAGATGGACCTGTGGTTCCTTAGGTTAAGTGTTGACTGCTAATTACTCTACTTACTAACAAGCTAATCCTGTCAGGATGTCACAGAGGTCACACACCTCAGAAGCACCCCAGCCAGATGGACCTAAAGAATGATGATGAATGGCAATGGAAATAATATAATTACGATTTGTGATTGAAGCAGTTTGTAAGAACCCGGGTGGCCTAATGAGACACCCGGTCAGAATGGAACGCCTGCAGACAGGGTGAGTGTTTCAGCGCACTGAAGCAACACCTGCTGAGATGCAGGAGAAGCCAGACCCGGAGTCAACCCATAGTGCTCAGAATCTCCAGGTGACCCGAGCCTCAGCCCAGCACATTCAGAACATCGTCTGGTCAAGTCACCCCAAGCTAGCAAGGAGAAGAGTGGCTCCAGTTTGACAAAGACCCTGATTCAATCCTAGAAGCAGCAGCCAAGGGGAAAGCCTCCAAGCACCTTCAAGCAGTGACCACCATCATTGTCTTTGTAGACGTAGAGAGATCTGGGCATAGAAATAAAATGGATAGAAAGGCCATTTCCATTGAAATCAACGTAGCAGAATGGTCAGAGTCACCGCACCCGGAGGTGAGGTTTTGTAGTAACAGATCAACGAGCAGTGGATAAGTAACGTTACGACACAGAGAGCTGATAAATTAGTCAAATAAACGTAATGCTTCATCAACACGAAGCACATTGCTATCGCCACATGAGTGACAGCTTCATTTGGCTTGTTTTCTGTGATCAATGTGGCGAGGGGGTAAGGCGGAGTTAGCAAGCTAACGTTAGCCAACTAACAAGTAGTCCACCTGCTAAGAGTTAGCAAGCTAACGTTAGCCAACTAACAAGTTGTCCAGCGGCTATCTGACTTGACGGTGGATCTTTGTCACGCCCAGTGCTGCTGCCGCCTGCTCTGGTCCACTTTACAGGCCAGGCGCATTTCATTTCAAACGAGCCTAATGTCTCCTGAGCTGCGTCGGGCGTCTCTCCTCCAGCAAACTGCTACAGTTTAAAGATGAACTGATGCATATTGTCACCAAATGACCACGGCAAACAGGTCAATGGCCTTCTTTCCATTTTGATTCTAGGGGTTTGGGCTGGAGGAAAAGAAAGCAGCAAAGGTCCCATTCATCATGAGCAAGAGAATGACCAAGATCCTCCAGCTCAGGAAGGAGCTTAGGAGCCTGAGGTGACATTAAAAGGAAGCGAGTGAAGAGGAGAGGAGGCCTTTCTGGAAGCTACGCCTCATCCTTCACAAAATATTCGCTACCCTGTCAAGAGCTGAGTGGTATCGCAGGGAGAGGAAGGAGGGGGCCATTATGCAGATTGCAATATGCAGCAGATAACGCAGTGGACAGCTCACCACTTCCAAATCTGAGATGGACAGCTACCTCAGAGACACCTTTAGTGAAGCAAAAAGGGAGAAAGATCTTGGCCAATTCCAGTCTTTGATTAATCGACCTTCACCAACCGGGGGCAAAGCAGCCCATCTTGAAGCAGATTCAAGAGTAGCCCCAGCACCGAATAGGTTACCCTAAGGATTCTACAAGAAATGCCCCCCCTACAACCAACCCTGCCCAGGGCTACTCCACAGGCTCTGGATGATCCTAAAGGTCATCTGGAGGAGGGGCAAGGTTGCTCATTAGTGGGGGTGTGCTGACGGGGTGTGGATTCCGAAGGAGGAGAATTCAGAGAACTTTGACAACTTCAGAACCATTTAGCTGATCAGTGTTGTAGGAGAGCTATTCTTCAGCTTGGTGTCAAGGCACCTGATAGGTTTCCTCCTAGGGATTGTGTACATCGACACCTCGGTGCAGAAAGATTAGATCCCAAAGGTACCGGGATGTCAGGAGCACACAGGTGTGGTCACGCAGCTGATGCATGGAGCCAGACAGAACAAGGGGGATCTGGTGTTGCTGTGGTTGGACCTCAAAAATGACTATGGCTAGATCACCAACAACCTTGTTGAGGTTCCCTTAACTGGCACAACGGCAAAGTACTGAGACCTAATACTGGACTACTACAACAGCTTTAGTTTGAGGGTCTCCTCCAGATCAACATCAGAGTGGATAAGGCTCGATAAGGGGATGATCACTGGATGTACCATTTCATTGGTTCTCTCTGAGCGAGCAACCAATCAAGAGCTGGAAGCATGGGGCGATCTCTAGCTCACCCAGTAGAGTGGGGGCCTGAGGGCTTCCAGAGAAGAGTGAGGAGGTTCCCTAGAAGGTTGTTGGGTCTTTCTCAAAGCCCTGTATGAAAATAACATCCTGAGGCTCTCTTAGCAGCTTAAATGAAAAGTTTAGGGTGACTCGTACAAGGGAGGTCCTGCAATACCGGGAGTCAAGCAACCCTAAAATCTCCCAGGCCGACATCCAGGTCAGAGCAGGTCAACAGGGGAAGGCAGCAGAGGCTCAGTTGACACACAGCTCACTGGTGGACACAGAGACACATGGAAAGGCCGGCCTTAGTAGGACAAAGGACTAGCAGGACTGGGAACTGGACGCTGACCTGGGGAACCAACTCAATTTTCCTGTAAATGTTGCTGTCACACCTTGAGGCAAGACATGGCGCTGCTCTCCAAAGCCTCAAAGCTTTTGGAGTTCTCTTAGAAACTCTAGTATCTTGGGAAGAATGCAGCAAGGAGTCTCCCAAGATGAAAAGAGGCAACTCCACCCAGCAGGTGGAGCGGTGCCGAGAGAGAGGTGGAGCCGATGATGCCCAGAGGAACTTGAGGAAGCTGTTAAGATGCTCGTCTCTACCCAACACTCAGTTTATGGCTGATCCTCTGTTAGCTTTACCCAGAATGCCATGTTGGTGTGCTGACAGCAACCTGCTCCAAATGGCTTCATTGGTCCCAATTTGGATTTATAGAAAACCACTTTACTGTCACAATAAAACCTGGTGATTTGGCTCATTTGAAATGTTCACAGCACATCTGATGTGGCTTCAGAAAATATTCATAATTAAAACATACTTTTAGACATCACACACACACACACACACACACACACACACACACACACACACACACACACACACACACACACACACACACACACACACACACACACACACTCTTTTGCTAATGTACCTTCAGGTTCTTTAACACCACTGGCATCCACTGAAACAGAAATAATGAAATTATTATCATCCAGTTTTTATTTGATTGATCCGATTCACATTAAAATTCACACACACACACACACACACACACACACACACACACACACACACACACACACACACCTTCTGCTTTGGGCCCATCCGTCCTGTCAGGAGACGAGACTGGAACACAAACATGCAACAGCTGTTGAGAAATGCTAAATGATTGAAGGCATTTGGTTAAATCCAGTTTAACATCAACATAGTTCAACATAAATAAGGCTTTATTCCATTTATGAATTCAGAGGAGAACTTACGGTACGTGTTGCTGACAGTAAGCGTTAGATTCCCCCCCACTTGAACATCTGTAAGGTGAGGTGAGCAGACGACCCCTCCATCCTGGGCCCTGACTGCTGGGCTTCCTGCCCCCCTCGGAGTTTCAGCTGGTTGACAATAGACAAAACCATCAGGAAGCAGAACTCCTGGACTGCTAGAAGGGTTCAGATCCGCTTTGGTGTTAGAGCTGATTTAGCAAAGAGCTGAAGGATCTCCAACTAATAAAGCTTGGTACAGGGTTCTGCAGTTTGACCCGGTCACATTTAAGACTTTTAAAGACTTGATCAAAACCATTTAAGACCTATATCACGACATAAAAGTACAACCAAATGCAGAGGCACCAAAGTACCTGCATAGTAAATAAAGTCAACTCAATTTTATTTATAGTATCAAATCATAAGTTATTAGATATATATTATATATCTATCATTTACAAATAGAGCAGGTCTAGACCGCTCTATAATCTACAGATAGAGCAGGTCTAGACCACTCTATAATCTACAGATAGAGCAGGTCTAGACCGCTCTATAATCTACAGATAGAGCAGGTCTAGACCGCTCTATAATCTACAGATAGAGCAGGTCTAGACCGCTTTATAATCTACAGATAGAGCAGGTCTAGACCGCTCTATAATCTACAGATAGACAGGTCTAGACCGCTCTATAATTTATAGATAGAGCAGATTTGAAATGTATTCAAATTGACTAAAAGCGACACGGAGTAATAATGATCAACAGAATAAAATAAAACCATTTCAATGAGCATTAGAGGCGTTCCATGGACGTGGGAACATTTAAGACCCGTTTAAAATGATTTAGGACCGAGAACACAATACTTTAAGACTTCTTTAGACTTTTTAAGGCCCCACAGAAACCCTGATGGTAGAAATGGGATGGACTTCAAATGCTTGGCCCAGCACATCTGATCAACATATAGAACATATTTACATCTTTAAAATGAGGAGAATAAGCATTTAAAGCAGTTATTTAACACACACACACACACACACACACACACACACACACACACACACACACACACACACACACACACCCACTTTAATAAAGAGCTGCTAAAGTACCTCCAGTGTGAGGAGAGGACGCTCCTCTGTTCCCTGAAGTTTCTTCAACATCCACTGAAACAGAACATCATGTGATCACTGCTGGTTTTTACTTGATTGATGAAATATGATAAATTCACCCCCATGCCCACCCCAGGTGTGAAAGGAGCTGATCATGACTGGAGCCAGCAGGCGTCTGGATGCTAGAGAAGATTGTTACAACGTGGACACAACATGATGCAACGGTCCAGCTGGGACTGGGGGACTTACTGAGTCTCTGCAGGACGCTAAAGGTGGATCCATGGACACACAGCTGGGTTCAGGTTCAGGAGAGTCTGGTCTCTGCTGCACACACACACACACACACACACACACACACACACATACACACACACACACACATGGACAGTTAGAGATTGTTGAGCAGCTGTAACCATGGTAACATGATGAGGCAGAGAAAGCACAGATGAGCTGTAGTTGTTCTATCAGTCCACCAGATGGAGCACTTTACCCACACCACCTCCACGAGGGGGGGGGGCAGACTGACTAGAACAGGAGGCCAGACCGGCAGATCACTCCAGTCTTATCAGACCTGCATGATTTTCAGGTGTTATAATAAAACATCCATTTGGTTCATATTCAGACGTTAACAGTTACTGATGAACGGGTCAAGGCAAAAACAAATCTTAAGGAAAAGGATTTTTCAGAACAAATGTGCAAATGTATAATTCTACGACTTTATGACACATTTCCAGATCTGTGAGGGTGAAAGTGAATAAATGAACTGATGAAAATGGAATAATGGAAATGCATATGAATTAAAACTAGAGTAATAAATGATTTGATGGACTTGACTGACATTTTATTTGGAAGAGGAAAGTGAGAAAGAGTTAACTCTGTTGATCCCAGCGAGCCACTGATTTACCTGCAGCTTAAAGGAAACATGTGTTATGGCTCCATGATTTTCAGGTGTTATGATAAAACATCCAGACGAGGAAGCAGGAAACAGGAAACGCTGCAGCTTCACTGCTTCTGGTTCCAGATTATTTTACAGGTTCATCTGATCACAAGTTTAGGTTGGAGAAGGCTAATAACTCATTAAAAACCAATGTCTCGTGGCCGGGTTGGTTCAGTGGGTAGAGCAGGGGCACATATACACAGAGGTAGAGGTCCAGGGTTCAAGTCTGACCTGGGACCTTTTCCTGCATGTCTCCCCCTCTTTCTCCACGTTCTCACATAGCTGTCCTGGTCATTAAAGGTGGAAAAGCTCCAAACTCCAACTAATAATGATGATACCAACATTATAACAGTGTATGTTCTGTATCTGCGTGGTGAATTAGTTATTATTTAATGTGTAGAGGTTCAGGTCTAACTCCAAACCTCCAGTTCCTCCTTCCTGTCTGAGCACGTCCCTCATCTCACCTGTACTCTGTCCCTGAGTCCCACCCTGTTGATTAGAATGGAGGCCTATCTGATCCAGACTGTGTAGGCGTCTGCCATGTGACCAGGTGTGCTGGTTCCCCTGATCAGACCGGTTGGTCCTGTTAGCTGTGTCTCTGAGGAAAGACTGAGGGGGTCAAAGAAGTCACCCAGTTAGTAGCTTTAGGAGACAAACGGTGACGGTGAGACGGTTCCAAAAGGATTCTTCATTCATCGCCATTGAGGTTAAACATTCAGTTAATTAGAGCTTTATTTCACTTTAAAACCAGCTTAAACCTGTCGTTGGACCTATAAGCTGGAGGGACAGACTTACCCAGTGGTTAGTGGATCCACAGCATTCCCATTCTGCAGTCCATCCCAGCTGCTGTCCCCGGAGAAGTGAGACCACGTTAGGTTAGTCCGGACTGACGCAGAGGGCTGGCTCATCTGGTTTTACCTCTATCTGACGTCATTGAAGGCGGTCTGGGCGTCAGCTGAGAAGAAAAGAGGGAGCGGCTCCTGACCTTGGACTGCCTTCCAATCAGCTGTGGGTAGTTCAGGTTCAGTCCGAGTAACAAGTCTTCAGGCTGTCGGAGCAGAAAGACACGCCCTCATTCCTCACACGGCAACGGATTCCCATCTGACCTGTTTCTGTTCCTCCCTGAACATAGACAGACTCACTGGGGACGAAAGGTCCCGGTCACACAATAACAATAATAATAATAATAACAACAACAATAATAACATCAAGCTATTTATTCCAGCTCCCTCTGCACTATGCTGTATGTATATATATATATATATATATATATATATATATATATATATATATATATATATATATATATATATATATATATATATACACACACAACATGAGGACAACATGGGGACATGAGGACTCACCTGTTAACGTCCGTCCAGATGAGGACAGAGAGACGTGGTCCTCCGTCCAGACGCTGCTGCTGTCTGTGTTCATCACGTCCTCCACCTTTACATCCCAAACTAGAGATGGGAGTGTGAGGTGGAGCAGAGGCCGGTCGGGGGTGGAGCTCTGCCGGTCTAGGGTCGTCATATTTCATATTTTAATTTCCATAGCAGAGGACGCTCGGCCGGCCTCGAGACACAGACTCAGACCAGCGTCTCAGAGGTTAATGAACATGCTTTATTACGCCTCAACGGTACAAAATAACTTATAGAATAAAATATGTAGCAACCTGGAACTAAATAATAGCTCTTTAAAAATAAATGAATATGAAATAATGTTCTAAATATGACCTGTTCTGTGTCAGCGTCAACTAAACATCTCTTAAAACCTTTTCAATGTAATAAGATTTTAAGGTTTCTCGGTGTCCGTGTGAGCTTTGAGATCTCCAGCTCCTTCATTAGACCCTGAAACGCAGTATATATACAGTATAATACTCATATATGTTTTTTATGTAAGGTGCAGGAGGACGAGACGTGATTTGAGTCTTCGGGGACGATGCGTAGGCTTTGGGACATCCTGATGTCAAGAGGGAGCTCATTCCACTTTGGGACCCAGGAGAGGAAACAGTCGGGACTTTGTTGAGTGATTAGTTGTCCCTCGCTGTTGGGGGGGGGGCAACATGCAGGTTGGCTGGTGCAGATCGGAGTGGGCGGGTTGGGGTCTAGGGTTTGACCATGTCCTGGATCCAGTCCTGGCCCTGGATGCCAGTACTAGTGTGTTGAAGCGGATGTGGGCAGCGACTGGTAACCAGTGAATCCAGTGGCAGAGCGGCGTAGTGGGGGACAACTCGTGGAGGATGAAGACAAGTCCACTCAGACTGTAGGGGACACGTTTGCCATCTGGATCAGATCTCATGGTGCTAGGGAAGGCTAAAAATGAGGGCCAGATTCATCCCAAATGCCCTTCTCCCACTGGGAATACCCGGGAATGGGTGGGGTGTATGGATGAGCACTCGTTGCTATGGAGTGGGAGTCCCATGTACCCAGCAGGCCGAGTTCCCCTGAAGATCTGGGTTCAGGACCTTTTCAAATGGAGCTACAGACCAGCAACCTTTTTAGTATTTGACTAAATGTGGTGGTCCTGAGTCCATGCCAAGGATCCTAAAATGAGATGATATTTAGGAAGAACGTTCCCAGCGGGGTCAGGAAACTTGGGAAGACCTAACTTCCCGAGTAGTCGCCAACGACCGCGGTTTATTCCATTTCTTCTGGAACGCAGCGCAGTGCTTCAAACTCAATTTCTATTTCTTCATCTTCATGCAGGAGCAACAACTTTAACTTATTCCATTCATTCTGATCAGAACACAGTGATTCAACAAGCCTTTATTTAGGGAATCAGAGGAAACATCAGCTCATGTTCACAATAATGATAGAATAATATATATGAACCTTTTAAAGCAGACATCAGATGAAGAGATTAAAGCTCAATGAGCCGACAGAAAGCCTCCAGTCATCTCTTCATTTCTTTATTTATGGATTTAAAACAGGACGGGGGCACATCGGGCATGAGCACTTAAAAAAAATGAAAATCCTCTGCATAGCGAATAGGACGACCACCCGTCCCCCGTCCCCGTCCCCGTAGTGCGGCACACACAGCGTTTGAAGCCCAATTCATACGTCCCGCAAATTAAGACCATGTCCCGCGTAATCAAAGACAAAGTTGGTCGCTCTATATCTTACTGGTGAAAACGTTTGAGTCCTAAAGGTGTCCCCAAAGTCCTAAAGGTGTCCCCAAAGTCCTGAAGGTGTCCCCAAAGTCCTAAAGGTGTCCCCAAAGTCCTAAAGGTGTCCTAAAGGTGTCCTAAAGGTGTCCCCAAAGTCCTAAAGGTGTCCCAAATGTGTCCCCAAAGTCCTAAAGGTGTGTCCAAAGTCCTAATGGTGTGTCCAAAGTCCTAATGGTGTGTCCAAAGTCCTAATGGTGTGTCCAAAGTCCTAATGGTGTGTCCAAAGTCCTAATGGTGTGTCCAAAGTCCTAAAACTGGCCCTAGAACACTGAACAGCCTTTACTAACCCCCCCCTCTTGCTCCATAAACCTCTGGAGGTTTGAGGTAAGATTTTCTTTAACTGTTCCTGTGGTGTTGAGCAACTACAACTCCTGTTAATCCTATAATTTTATATTATAATGTATTTAAAGTGTATGAATTGTAATTAAATAAATCAAATGAAACAGCTGAAGTAAATGGTGGAAGTGCATCTGTCGGTTCATTGGATGTTCAAAATATCATGAATCTTTATTTAGAAAAAATACACATTGGTTGGCTTCTTCATGAGCTTACATCAGCAATTACACATGTTTATGGGAATTAATATACCATGTAAGGTGGTAGGTGCTAGAAATGGGTGAACCACTATCAGTGAGTCTGCCCGTGGGGGGGCAGTGTCCCACATTGTCCCTCAGAAACATACCCCTTGTCCCCCCTTGGCCTTATTAGCAGGTGGTCACCCTAGTTGTGAAGCTGTTTCTATGATCTATCATTTCACTGTGTGGGGGACTGGCCCCCCCGGGGATCACAGAAGCTGTAAGAGAAGGGGAAAGGGGGGACGGGGGGGACGGGGGGGACGGGGGACGGGTGGGATCCACTGTATAGAGCAATACTATAATGGAATTAATAGAATAGAATAGAATAGAAGAGAATAGAATAGAAAGCCTTTATTGTCATTATACACGGTGCAGTACCTACTACACAGAACACAGAGACACTGAGGAACCAAACCTTGACCTAAACCCTAACCCAAACCTTAACCCAAACCCAAACCCAGGATAGAGGGGTTCAGTGAATGAGGTGTTGAAGGTGTGGAGGTGGATCAGTGAGTCAGAGGAGACTGTGTAGAAGGACAGAGAGCCAGCAGGACAGTCCACATACACTGCTACTCTATCAGAGAAAGAGGACGAGGACTCAGGGAGGACTGTTTCTCTGTTATTGTGCCAGACAGAGAAACAACCCTTATAGCAGACCAGACTCCAGGACTGATCATTACGTCCAAACCAACAGTCTCTAGTGCCTCCTCTCCTCTTGATTCCTCTGTAACTCACTGATATATGAACCCGTCCTCTTCTCTCCACCTCCCAGTAACAGCGACCAGTCAGACCATCTCTACACAGCAGCTGAGGACACCAGGTCTCAAACCTCTCTGGATGATCAGGATATCGCTGATCCTCCTTTACACATGTCACCGTCCTGTTGTTGTCAGACAGTCTGAGGTTCCTGTCCACCGTGTTTGGGTCCAGGGAGAGTTCACAGGAATCTGACGGAGACAACGAGACACAACACAGCATCAGTTCATCATCTTGACGGCTTATTGTTACTTTATTAAAAGACTCTTAATTAGATCAAAACGTCACAATGACTCATCTTTTTGGATCTTCTTTCAAACTGAGAATGCAGACACACACACACACACACACACACACACACACACACAGACACACACACACACACACACACACACATCTACACACACACACACACACACACACACACACATCTACACAGACACACACACACATACAGAGACACATCTACACAGACACACACACATCTACACATACACACACACCTCCGTTCAGCCAGTCAGATGGTCCTAGAGGTTCCTAGATTGAGAAGGTGATGGAGCCTTTTCAGTGGCTGCTCCAACTCTGGTGAACTCGTTGCCTGGAGCTGTGCAGACTGCTAGAAGCTGGAAGCTCGTCCACTTTTAAATCATTGCTGAAGACTCATTTATTTGAAAAAGCGTTTGGCTCAGGGGAGTTACCCTGATTAATGTTGTATTTTATCCTTCTGGTATTTGTTATTTGTTGTGTCTTTTATTGTACTTGTTTTTATATTTTTATTTTCTGTTCTTTCTACTGTGAAGTACTTTGGTAGGCCTCGGCCTTGGAAATGTGCTATACAAATAAAGCTGACATTGACACACACACACACACACACACACACACACACACACACACACACACACACACACACACACACACACACACACACACACACACATCTACACACACACACACACACACAGACACATCTACACACACACACACACACACACACACACACACACATCTACACACACACACACACACACAGACACATCTACACACACACACACACACACACACACACACACACACACACACACACACACACAGACACATCTACACACACACACACACACACACACATCTACACACACACACACATCTACACACACACACACACACACACACACACACACACACATCTACACACACACACACACACACACACACACACACACACACACACACACATCTACACACACACACACACACACACACACACACACACAGACACATCTACACACACACACACACACACACACACGCACACACACACAGTCACATCTACACACACACACACACACACACACACACATCTACACACACACACACACACACACACACACACACACACACACACACACACACACACACACACAGACACACACAGACACACACACACACACACACACACACAGACACACACACACACACACACACATACACACACACAGACACACACACACACACACAGACACACACACACACAGACACACATCTACACACACACACACACACACACACACACAGACACACACACACACATCTACACACACAGACACACACACACACACAGACCCACACACATACACAGACACACACATACACACATCTACACACACACACACACACACACACACACACACACACACACACAGACACACATCTACACACACACACACATCTACACACACACACACACACACACACAGACACACACACACACACACACACACACACACATACACACATCTACACACACACAGACACACACACATCTACACACACACACACACACACAAACACACATCTACACACAAACACACACACACACACACACACACACACACACACTACACACACACACACATCTACACACACACACACACAAACACACATCAACACACATACACACATCTACACAGACACACACACACACACACACATACCCGACACACAGACACACAAACACATCTCCACACAAACACACCCACAAACACACATCTACACACAAACACATTCACACACATCCACACACACACACACAGACACACATCTACACACAAACACACACACACACACATCTACACACACACACACAGACACACACATACACAAACAGATACACAGACACACACATACACACACACACACACATCTACACAGACACACACGCACACACACACAAACACAGACACACACACACACACATACCCGACACACAGACACACACACACATCTACACACAAACACACACACACACACACACACATCTACACACACACACACACACACTTACACACAAACACACACACACACACATCTACACACTATTTTCAACCGCATTTTGCGCATTTGTGAGACGAACGGTTCCTTTTTCTTTGTCCAAAACAAGTTTATTTACGTTGTTGTGGTAGTTATAAAATAAAGAGACGGATCAATGTGACACTACGAACGAATGCGAATTGATTTACTGACCGCTCCTACAAACCTGCTCATATCAACAAGTCACGGATACACATTCATATTTCATTAATTCTATAAATTATTATTATTTTGTCTTAAATCTAGCAGCCATGTTCATATTAGACCAACGTTTTCAGCATCCTGAGCTTTTTTGGTTACTAGGAAAACTCAGCCCAGTTTTTATTTTTGAAGAACTATACAAAAACAATTGTTCTCCAACTTTCTCCGTCTCCCGCAACTTCATTGCAAAAAAAATACAAAAAGCATCAAAACTTTTATCGCAATTTGTTACAAAAGCTCCTGCAACATCAGACATTTTGGGCCACAACTATCTAAAAATAATAAGCAAAAACCTGGAGGAATATGTGGTCAGTGAATGTATTTTGTGTAAAGATAATGAAAATGATTCCCAGTTTGGTCCCCACAGACATCTGTTAGGCTAACTGTGTGAAGAGTTTTAACAAAGTGACTTCTAGTTTTGACAGATACTTTAACAATACTAATACAATACTAACACAATACCAATCCTACTTGAACATGTGCTCCTTGTTTTCATGAATCAAAGTGAACACACACTCACACTTCCTCAGACCAGGTTTCAGCCACTGCTCTCCACCAGGTTCCAGCCTGGAGGAGGAAACAAAGTCAGAATGAACCCTCAGAAGCTTCCTCATAAACCATCAGCAAAATGTATAACACATTACAGGTAATTGGTGAACATCAACATGATCAGCAGTGCTGCTGGTACACACTGTGAACCAATAGTCCTCAGCTTGGCAGTGTGACAGAGAAACAGTGTGTGAGAATTTGTTGTCTGTTCATGCCTGAGAGTGTCCAGTCTCCAGTGTGGATCCTCCTGTCTAGCAGACAGCAGCTTCACTCCTGAGTTTCCTGGATGATTGTAGCTCAGGTCCAGCACTCTCAGATGGGAGGGGTTGGAGGCCAGAGAAGTACAGCCTTTCTCTGTGATCAGACAGCCTGACAGACTGAACACACATACACACACAAATTATATATTTAATTTAATTTATTGTTGTCTAATTCTGCAGCGACCCAAATCCAGCACATTGGGAAGAATAAATAGACAAATAGAGCGGCAGAATCTGATATGTGACAGATATGACTAATCTTTAACAGATTTATTATTCCATACCTGAGAGTCTCCAGTTTACAGTGTGGACGCTCCAGTCCAGCAGAGATCAGATTCACTCCTGAATCCTGCAGGTTGTTGTTACTCAGGTCCAGCTCTCTCAGACTAGAGGACTCTGAGCTGAGAACTGAGGACAGAGCTTCACAGCTTCTCTTTGACAGGTTACAGCCACTCAGCCTAAAAATATGTGCAGAACGTATGTAAAAGCATTTCTACGTATATTTAATATAACTTACCCTTATATTTAGGTATGCACTACTTTAATGAAAGAAATGTTTAACTGACCAAAGAAAACTGATATGTGACAGATATGACTAATCTTTAACAGATTTATTATTCCATACCTGAGTGTCTCCAGTTTACAGTGTGGACTCTCTAGTCCAACAGAGACCAGCTTCACTCCTGAATCCTGCAGGTTGTTGTTACTCAGGTCCAGCTCTCTCAGACTAGAGGACTCTGAGCTGAGAACTGAGGACAGATCTTCACAACTTCTCTCTGACAGGTCACAGCCACTCAGCCTAAAAATATGTGCAGAACGTATGTGAAAGCATTTCTACGTATATTTAATATAACTTACCTTTATATTTCGGTATGCACTACTTTAATGAAAGAAATGTTTAACTGACCAAAGAAAACTGATATGTGACAGATATGACGAATCTTTAACAGATTTATTATTCCATACCTGAGTGTCTCCAGTTTACAGTGTGGACTCTCTAGTCCAACAGAGACCAGCTTCACTCCTGAATCCTGCAGGTTGTTGTTACTCAGGTCCAGCTCTCTCAGACAAGAGGACTCTGAGCTGAGAACTGAGGACAGATCTTCACAACTTCTCTCTGACAGGTCACAGCCACTCAGCCTAAAAATATGTGCAGAACGTATGTGAAAGCATTTCTACGTATATTTAATATAACTTACCTTTATATTTAGGTATGCACTACTTTAATGAAAGAAATGTTTAACTGACCAAAGAAAACTGATATGTGACAGATATGACTAATCTTTAACAGATTTATTATTCCATACCTGAGTGTCTCCAGTTTACAGTGTGGACTCTCTAGTCCAACAGAGACCAGCTTCACTCCTGAATCCTGCAGGTTGTTGTTACTCAGGTCCAGCTCTCTCAGACTAGAGGACTCTGAGCTGAGAACTGAGGACAGAGCTTCACAGCTTCTATCTGACAGGTTACAGCCACTCAGCCTAAAAATATGTGCAGAAAGTATGTGAAAGCATTTCTACGTATATTTAATATAACTTACCCTTATATTTCGGTATGCACTACTTTAATGAAAGAAATGTTTAACCGACCAAAGAAAACTGATATGTGACAGATATGACTAATCTTTAACAGATTTATTATTCCATACCTGAGTGTCTCCAGTTTACAGTGTGGACTCTTTAGTCCAACAGAGAGCTGCTTCACTCCTGAATCCTGCTGGTTGTTGTTACTCAGGTCCAGCTCTCTCAGACTAGAGGACTCTGAGCTGAGAACTGAGGACAGAGCTTCACAGCTTCTATCTGACAGGTCACAGCCACTCAGCCTAAAAATATGTGCAGAAAGTATGTGAAAGCATTTCTACGTATATTTAATATAACTTACCCTTATATTTAGGTATGCACTACTTTAATGAAAGAAATGTTTAACCGACCAAAGAAAACTGATATGTGACAGATATGACTAATCTTTAACAGATTTATTATTCCATACCTGAGTGTCTCCAGTTTACAGTGTGGACTCTTTAGTCCAACAGAGAGCTGCTTCACTCCTGAATCCTGCAGGTTGTTGTTACTCAGGTCCAGCTCTCTCAGACTAGAGGACTCTGAGCTGAGAACTGAGGACAGAGCTTCACAGCTTCTCTCTGACAGGTTACAGCCACTCAGCCTGAAGAAGAGTTTGTGATAAAGACCAACACTTACATTGTTTCTGTCACAGATAATGTAAACCATCACATTTCTAAGGTTGTCCTTACTGGGGTAATGATTCAAACATGGTTTGTCTTATTAGGGCCTGAGTGCCAACAGCAGCGAAGGCCTTATTAAAACTGAAGGAATTACTAAACGTGAGGTATACTAGCCTCAGCCGACCTGATGAGTGCCAGTCTGACGTCATGGGAGCGCTGTAACTTTTTATACTCCCGCAAGCTCGGATGCGTTGACTGTAAAACGGCCTTTAGGGCTATACTTCAAATTTGGTCTCTGTCATCTAAAGACCTAAATGTTAAAAAGAAATAAAAATTTATTTTTCATTTATCAATGAACGAAGAAGTTGTTGTAACTTGTCCATTCTGCTTGAAATGTCCCACAATCAACAAGAGTCCAGACCTGAGGAAATCTATGCTTTAGCCACACCCCCTTTCACAGCTAAATAACTCTATGACACAAAGTCTTTGGATGAAATATTTGGCCCGCCCTCTATTCTTTAGCCACGCCCCTTTTAATAACTATTGAACCGTTTAATGTAGACTATTGAGTGAGGGATCATTGAACTCAGCAGATAGTTACATTTTCATTGGTGATGATTTGCAGTGTCCGAGAATCGTGCAAGTAACCCCGACATGCAAGGAGGTGCTAGGGCCCGGCCAACTCTGACTGCAGCTTTAATATTGCGTATTTTACTGGAATCAGACCGCTACTTAAGGTGCAGTAGGGAGTTCTGAGAACCTTACAGGTCCTTCCCCCTTGTACTCTGCTGCGCTCCAGCCCCCCCTTCACAGCGGAGCCTGCCATGAACGCGCAGGCTAGTAAGCAGGGCCACCGATGACGACGAACAGCTATGGCACATTCACTGGTAGGGACAAAACATCAACGATATCTGTACATTGACTATGGCCTGCCCATATTTTGACTACAAACTTGGTCCTAAAATCATTACGTCTTTTGCAATACATGTAATATAACTTTATAACGTTGGACTCTTTCTATAAGTCATAAATAGCTAACGTTAGTAAGCTAACATAACGGTAGCTAATGTTACAGTATGTAATTATTCTAGAGATATGTAATGTTAGATTATCTTTGCTAGTACATTATTTCAGCAGCATGACAGGCCAGTGAATTAGCAGGTTTCAATTGTTGCTTTGCACGATGCAAGACATTTTATCTGTATCTTATGCGGCTAGAGTTTTGACACCGAGTCAATGGGCTCCGACGAGGAATACACACCCACAGCGACGTCTACGAGCCGACGGGCGGGGAGAAGAGGAAGCAGTGTTCGCGGATCATCAGGCAGGGCACGTGGGAGACGGGGCAGAGGTCGCCGAGGGGGTCAAACTCCCGAGCACCTCAGCAGAGAAGACATGGTGCAGGTGGAGAATTTAAGATCAGAGAGAACTGCTTATGAACGTGTAAGTTACCTCAGTTAGAAATGTTTTTCCTTTGCACATCATAAAGTATAATATTGTTCAATTCAATTTAGTTCATATAATATAGGCCTATCTAGTGTAACATTAGCTGTTTATCTTTAATATTAATTATTTTAAATTAAATAATTTTAATATTTATTTATAATGAGCGTCAGTAACCATTTTTATCTGTTATCACTAGGAGCAAATGAAAAAATTAAATTTACAACAGACACAATAAGTGTTGGAGCAATGTTTGGCACGGGATCCAAGCCTGATTTTTGATGTCCTCAGCCATTTGGGACCTGCTGCTCCTCCAACATTACCTCCGGTCCCCGGGCAACCATCATGGTGCATCTGCCAGAGATGCAGAGAAAGGCAAGCAGAAATGTGGCTAGCTCTGAATCCGTGTTGAAACCTTTCAGGAGGCGTAGCTCCCTCCACCTCTGAAAAGCCGCTCCGATGTTGACCTTTGCTTTATTTCGGGCTCGGTCTAATTCTTTCTTTTTTAGCTCGCTTTTCGTCATCGGCCTTCTTCTGTTTGTCCGTCTTTGTTTTCTGAGCAGGTGTCACTCAAGAAATTGGCAGTTTTCCTAAAATGTTAGGTTATTTGTCCGCCATTAGCACAGCTGCAGCACGCTGGCAATCTTGAGCTTGAACGACAGTACTCGCTGTGCGGGGGGGGTCTGAGCAGAGCGTACACAAGAGTGATTGACACTGCTAAGACACTCCTCCTTGCTCTGATTGGCTGTTTCTGACCGGGAGCGGTGTATTTCTGCCAGTGGCAGTAGGAGCACAGGGAGGAGCCACAGGAGCTTAATTTCTGTCACAGATTATCTGTCTCATATTCTACTGTCAGGACATAATGACAGTTTTAACAAATATGTAAAAAATACATTTTTACAAAAGTTACCTACTGAAGCTTAAACGGAGTAGACAAAAAGTTCACAAGGAGGTGCGAGGGCCCGGCCAACTCTGACTGCAGCTTTAATATTGTGTATATTACTGGAATCAGACCGCTATTAATGGAATAGAAAAAAGTTGGATCCCAATAATTCACACAAATGAATTAAAGCCTTGAATGAACTACAAAATGCAAGATCTTTTTTTTTCAATTGGCTGCAGTAATCAGTGGAGATAAAATGAAACTGAAAAAACTATTTTTCAATGAATCAATTAATAAATGCGTTCACTGACTTAAGATTTTCAGTTGACTTAACCCTCCTGTTGTTGATTGGATTCCTTCCAACGCTCTTTGTAAATACAATTGAGCAATTTCATTCCTCTGAACTTAACTATTAGTCAAAATAATTCATTATTTCTGCTTTTTTTAACTCAGATATTAAGTATCATTCTATATAAATTAGGGTTATTGACCATGAAATCCTAAAAGTAGTAAAACTAGTAAGGTTGTGTTAGTGCAAACTTGTCAGGTTTTGACCCGGGAGGACAACACAAGGGTTAAACATTCATTAGTTGAGAACAACCCTACACATGGCATCCAGTTAGTATCTGCAGTTATCTGATACTTACAGAGCTTTTTTGGAGGCTTTGACCACTGGCAGCAGCCTAAGAAGAACATCCTCTGAAGCAGAGTATTTCTTCAGGTCAAACACGTCCAGATCGTTTCCTGATGACAGTAAGATGAAGCCCAGAGCTGACCACTGAGCAGGAGACAGTTCATCTGTGGAGAGACTTCCTGAACTCAGGGCCTGTTGGATCTGCCCCACTAGAGAACCATCATTCAGTTCATTCAGACAGTGGAACAGATTGATGCTTCTCTCTGCAGACAGATTCTCACGGATCTTCATCTTGATGTACTCCACTGTATCCTGATTGGTCTCTGGGCTAGTTCCTGTCTGTTTCAGCAGGTCTTCTAGAACAATCTGATTGGTATCCAGTGAAAGACCCAGGAGGAAGCGGAGGAACAGGTCCAGGTGTCCGTTTGGACTCTGTAAGGCCTTGTCAATAGCAAACTTGTGGACCTTAGACATCATCGATTTTTTGCTGAAAGCCATTCGCATTTGTTGACCCAAACTTTGCCCACACATCACGTTCTTGTTTCTGTTAATGACTGCCCTCTCTACATGGAGAGCAGCCAGAAACTCCTGAACACTCAGATGGATGAAGCTAAACGTCTTTTTTTTATCCTTCTTCTTCCCACGTTGCTCTTTGAAGATCTCTGTGAACACTCCTGAACACAGCGATGCTCCACTGACATCAATGCCACTCTCTGCTAGATCTTTCTCGTAGAAGATCAGGTTGCCCTTTTCCAACTGATGGTAAGCCAGTTTTGCTAATGACTCAATGTACTGAATGCACTCTTCTTGGTCAAACTTATCTTTTGTCTGATGAATCTGATACACCAGGAATTCTGCGTACATCTCAGTCAGGGTCTTGGGCAGCTCTCCTCCCTGTCTGGTCTTCATCACCTCCTCCAGAACTATAGCAGTGATCCAGCAGAAGACCGGGATGTGGCACATGATGTGGAGGCTCCGTGATGTCTTGATGTGGGAGATGATTCTGTCGGCCCGCTCCTGATCTGTGAATCTCTTTCTAAAGTACTCCTCCTTCTGTGGGTCAGTGAACCCTCTGACCTCTGTCACCATGTCTACAAAATCAGAATGGATCTGATTGGCTGCTGCAGGTCGTGTGGTTATCCAGATGCGAGCAGAGGGAAGCAGTTTCTTCGTGATGAGGTTCGTCAGCAGCTCGTCCACTGAGGTCGGCGCTGTCACATCAATTTTAACTGCCTTGTTTTTATTGGTGGAGCAGTCCAGATCAAGGCGGCTCTCATCCAGTCCGTCCAGAACAAACAGAAGTTTGAATTCACTCCTGTCAAAGTTGGTGTTTCCTGATGACTGCAGAGCTGTAAAGATGTGATTGAGAGCTTCTTCTTTGATGTCTCTGGTCCCACAGATACATTCATGAATGAGCTCTGCCAAACACCACTTTACCTCCTTCTTTAAGTTCAGCTGGCGGAAGGTGAAGGGGAAAATGAGATGCACATCTTGATTGGTTTCTCTTTTACACCAGTCCAACACAAACTTGTTCACAAGAAAGGTTTTTCCAATTCCTGCGATTCCATTGGTCAGCACTGTCCTTATGGCTTTGTCTTCTATAGAGGGGTGTTTGAACATGTCACAAGGTGTAATTGTTGTCTCTGTATCGGCTGGCTTCAGCGCTTCAAGCTGCATGACCTCATGCTGTGTGTTGATGTGTACGTCACCAGTAGCTCTGATGTACAGATGTGTGTAGATGTCATCCAGAGGTCGGCCATCTTTGTTCTGGGTCCACCCCTCCTGAGCACACACAAACTCATTCTGGAGGTTTGGCTGAAGCTGTTGTTGGTAATATGAGATGTGTCGTGGTGGCTTTGGTACTGGAACAATCCCATCTGCATTGAAAACAAAAATAACAAATATGAAGTATGATGATGTTGGTCTACAGATGCAGTCTCAGTACACAAATACTCTTTTACTAAAGAATTGGCTTCCTGGGAATAACCAACAACTCAAAGATCTTTCCTTTTTAATAACATAAAATGCAGCCATCTAAAATATCATTATGGTCAACCAAACATATTTTATACAGTCAGTATGGAGAAGCCCCCCAGCCAGATGGACCTGTGGTTCCTTAGGTTAAGTGTTGACTGCTAATTACTCTACTTACTAACAAGCTAATCCTGTCAGGATGTCACAGAGGTCACACACCTCAGAAGCCCCCCAGCAAGGCGGACCTAAATTATGATGATGAATGGCAATGGAAATAAGATAATTACGATGCAAAGTTAGCAAGAACCCGGGTGGCCTAATGAGACACCCGATCAGAATGGAATGCCTGCAGACAGTGTGAGTGTCTCAGCACACTGAAGAAACACCTGCTGAGATGCAGGAGAAGCCAGACCCGGAGTCAACCCATAGTGCTCAGAATCTCCAGGTGACCCGAGCCTCAGCCCAGCACATTCAGAACATCGTCTTGTCAAGTCACCCCAAGCTAGCAAGGAGAAGAGTGGCTCCAGTTTGACAAAGACTCTGATTCAAGAGGAGAGGAGGCCTTTCTGGAAGCCTCACCACATCCTTCACAAAATATTCCCTACCTTGACAAGAGCTGAGTGGTATCGCAGGGAGAGGAAGGAGAGGGCCATTATGCAGATTGCAATATGCAGCAGATAACACAGTGGACAGCTCACCACTTCCAAATCTGAGATGGACAGCTACCTCAGAGACACCTTTAGTGAAGCAAAAAGGGAGAAAGATCTTGGCCAATTCCAGTCTTTGATTAATCCACCTTCACCAACCGGGGGAAAAGCAGCCCATCTTGAAGCAGATTCAAGAGTAGCCCCAGCACCAAATAGGTTACCCTAAGGAGTCTACAAGAAACAATAACCAACCCTGCCCAGGGCTACTCCCCAGGCTCTGGATGTGCCTAAAGGTCATCTCGAGGAGGGGCAAGGTTGCTCATTAGTGGGGTGTGCTGACGAGGTGTGGATTCCAAAGGAGGAGGATTCAGAGTACTTTGACAACTTCAGAACCATTTTGCTGCTCAGTGTTGTAGGAGAGCTATTCTTCAGCTTGGTGTCAAGGCACTTGATAGGTTTCCTTCTAGGGATTGTGTACATCGACACCTCTGTGCAGAAAGGTTAGATCCCAAAGGTACCGGGATGTCTGGAGCACACAGGTGTGGTCACGCAGCTGATAGAGGGAGCCAGACAGAACAAGGGGGACTGGGTGTTGCTGTGGTTGGACCTCAAAAATTACTATGGCTAGATAACCAACAAGCTTGTTGAGGTTCCCTTAACTGGCACCATGGCAAAGTCCTGAGACCTAATACTGGACTACTACAACAGCTTTAGTTTGAGGGTCTCCTCCAGAACAACATCAGAGTGGATAAGGCTCGAAAAGGGGGCGATCACTGGATGTACCATTTCATTGGTTCTCTCTGAGCGAGCGACCAATCAAGAGCTGGAAGCATGGGGCGATCTCTAGCTCACCCAGTAGAGTGGGCGCCTGAGGGCTTCCAGAGAAGAGTGAGGAGGTTCCGTAGAAGGTTGTTGGGTCTTTCTCAAAGCCCTGTATGAAAATAACATCCTGAGGCTCTCTTTGCAGCTTAAATGAAAAGTTTAGGGTGACTCGTACAAGGGAGGTCCTGCAATACCGGGAGTCAAGCAACCCTAAAATCTCCCAGGCCGACATCCAGGTCAGAGCAGGTCAACAGTGGAAGACAGCAGAGGCTCAGTTGACACACAGCTCACTGGTGGACACAGAGACACATACAAGGCTGGCCTTAGTAGGACATAAACATGCTACAACAAGGCGAAGGGTAAACATAGGAGGACCATGATCCAAGGGGAGGGTAGAGCATTAGTCGATGCCACTTGGATGGTTGGAATACAGCAGCTGGGAGCCTGGGCAAGATGGAAGCAAGCAGTGGAGTGAAAGGTGACACAAGCTGTGGAGGACGGAGCCACACCGCGTCCAGGTCTTGATTCATGTGAATCCATGGAAAAGCCAAGTCACCTGCATGCCCTCAGTCGAACCAATCACCTTTCATTAAAGCAGCTTTAAGGACCTCCTCCTCGGTTCTGCTCTTAACTCGGCAGGACTGGGAACTGAACGTAGACCTGGGGAACCGACTCCATTTTCCAGTAAATGTTGCTGTCACACCTTGAGGCAAGACATGGCGCTGCTCTCCAAAGCCTCAAAGCTTTTGGAGTTCTCTTAGAAACTCTAGTATCTTGGGAAGAATGCAGCAAGGAGTCTCCCAAGATGAAAAGAGGCAACTCCACCCAGCAGGTGGAGCGGTGCCGAGAGAGAGGTGGAGCCGATGATGCCCAGAGGAACTTGAGGAAGCTGTTAAGATGCTCGTCTCTACCCAACACTCAGTTTATGGCTGATCCTCTGTTAGCTTTACCCAGAATGCCATGTTGGTGTGCTGACAGCAACCTGCTCCAAATGGCTTCATTGGTCCCAATTTGGATTTATAGAAAACCACTTTACTTTCACAATAAAACCTGGTGATTTGGCTCATTTGAAATGTTCACAGCACATCTGATGTGGCTTCAGAAAATATTCATCATTAGGAAAGACTTTATGACAAAATTCTCTCTCTCGCACACACACACACACACACACACACACACACACACACACACACACACACACACACACTTTTGCTAATGTACCTTCAGGTTCTTCAACACCACTGGCATCCACTGAAACAGAAATAATGAAATTATTATCATCCAGTTTTTATTTAATTGATCCGATTCACATTAAAATTCACACACACACACACACACACACACACACACACACACTCACACACACACACACACACACACCTTCTCCTTTGGTCCCATCCGTCCTGTCAGGAGACGAGACTGGAACACAAACATGCAACAGCTGTTGAGAA
The DNA here is from genome assembly GCA_013375575.1 of Percina caprodes. NCBI lineage: Eukaryota > Metazoa > Chordata > Actinopteri > Perciformes > Percidae > Percina > Percina caprodes. The sequence goes on from JABXJD010000215.1 coordinate 546,694, forward strand.
ATGCTAAATGATTGAAGGCATTTGGTTAAATCCAGTTTAACATCAACATAGTTCAACATAAATAAGGCTTTATTCCATTTATGAATTCAGAGGAGAACTTACGGTACGTGTTGCTGACAGTAAGCGTTAGATTCCCCCCCACTTGAACATCTGTAAGGTGAGGTGAGCAGACGACCCCTCCATCCTGGGCCCTGACTGCTGGGCTTCCTGCCCCCCTCGTGGTTTCAGCTGGTTGACAATAGACAAAACCATCAGGAAGCAGAACTCCTGGACTGCTAGAAGGGTTCAGATCCACTTTGGTGTTAGAGCTGATTTAGCAAAGAGCTGAAGGATGTCCAACTAATAAAGCTTGGTACAGGGTTCTGCAGTTTGACCCGGTCACAGTTAAGACTTTAAAGACTTGATCAAAACTATTTAAGACCTATATCACGACATAAAAGTACAACCAAATGCAGAGGCACTAAAGTACCTGCATAGTAAATAAATGTACCTTTTGTTTCTTCCTGACCTCTGGTATCCATGGAAACAGAGAGAAATAATGTGATTATTACTGTTTTTACTCGACTGATCCAATGAGCATTACAAGTCCCACTCCTCTCTCTCAGACTCACTGTCAAATCTAAATAGTTAATAGGCTGTTTCTCATCCTTCAGCTTCAACATGTGACGAGCATGAATGATCGGGACATCTCGTGTCGGACAAAGAGAAGGCCCAGGTTCTCCTGGACATACGTCACATCACTGCAACCTGCAGAGTCAGAGACCGGCTCCAGGCCAAGGCCTGACAGAGTCCGCTAAATGAGAGCCG
>JABXJD010000215.1:552500-582500 GCA_013375575.1 Percina caprodes
TATTATGTCTAGTAGATCTATAATAACATAGATTAGATATTATGTCGAGTAGATCTATAATAACATAGATTAGATATTATGTCTAGTAGATCTATAATAACATAGATTAGATATGATGTCTAGTAGATCTATAATAACATAGATTAGATGTGATGTCTAGCAGATCTATAATAACATAGATTAGATATTATGTATAGTAGATCTATAATAACAGATTAGATATGATGTCTAGTAGATCTATAATAACATAGATTAGATATTATGTATAGTAGATCTATAATAACAGATTAGATATGATGTCTAGTAAATCTATAATAACATAGATTAGATATTATGTCTAGTAGATCTATAACATAGATTAGATATTATGTATAGTAGATCTATAATAACAGATTAGATATGATGTCTAGTAAATCTATAATAACATAGATTAGATATTATGTCTAGTAGATCTATAATAACATAGATTAGATATTAGGTCTAGTAGATCTATAATAACATAGATTAGATATGATGTCTAGTAGATCTATAATAATAATAACATACGTATACATAGAGAGAGAACTGTATTTAAAAGCGGACGCAGACATTTTTTCTCCAACAAAGCTTTACACTGACGTATATTATGAATCCTCCAAACATGAGGACATAAGTTAATAATAATAATAATTAATTAGTGAATATTCAGATGTACAAGCAGTAATCACCAGCGTTGACGTATATTATGAATCCTCCATCATCAGAGGTGTGTGATGTTACCTGTCAGGCTGCTCACCTGTTAACGTCCGTCCAGATGAGGACAGAGAGACGTGGTCCTCTGTCTCCAGACGCTGCTGCTGTCTGTGTTCATCACGTCCTCCACCTTTACATCCCAAACTAGAGATGGGAGTGTGAGGTGGAGCAGAGGCCGGTCGGGGGTGGAGCTCTGCCAGTCCAGGGTCGTCATATTTCATATTTTAATTTCCAAAACAGAGGACGCTCGGCCGGCCTCGAGACACAGACTCAGACCGGCGTCTCAGAGGTTAATGAACATGCTTTATTACGCCTCAACGGTACAAAATAACTTATGGAATAAAATATGTAGCAACCTGGAACTAAATAATAGCTCTTTAAAAATAAATGAATATGAAATAATGTTCTAAATATGACTTGTTCTGTGTCAGCGTCAACTAAACATCTCTTAAAACCTTTTCAATGTAATAAGATTTTAAGGTTTCTCGGTGTCCGTGTGAGCTTTGAGATCTCCAGCTCCTTCATTAGACACTGAAACGCAGTATATATACAGTATAATACTCATATATGTTTTTTATGTAAGGTGCAGGAGGACGAGACGTGATTTGAGTCTTCGGGGACGATGCGTAGACTTTGGGACATCCTGATGTCAAGAGGGAGCTCATTCCACTTTGGGACCCAGGAGAGGAAACAGTCGGGACTTTGTTGAGTGATTAGTTGTCCCTCGCTGTTGGGGGGGGGGGCAACATGCAGGTTGGCTGGTGCAGAGCGAAGTGGGCGGGTTGGGGTCTAGGGTTTGACCATGTCCTGGATCCAGTCCTGGCCCTGTATGCCAGTACTAGTGTGTTGAAGCGGATGTGGGCAGTGACTGGTAACCAGTGAATCCAGTGGCAGAGCGGCGTAGTGGGGGACAACTCGGGGAGGATGAAGACAAGTCCACTCAGACTGTAGGGGACACGTTTGCCATCTGGATCAGATCTCATGGTGCTAGGGAAGGCTAAAAATGAGGGCCAGATTCATCCCAAATGCCCTTCTCCCACTGGGAATACCCGGGGAATGGGTGGGGTGTATGGATGAGCACTCGTTGCTATGGAGTGGGAGTCCCATGTACCCAGCAGGCCGAGTTCCACTGAAGATCTGGGTTCAGAACCTTTTCAAATGGATCTACAGACCAGCAACCTTTTTAGTATTTGACTAAATGTGGTGGTCCTGAGTCCATGCCAAGGATCCTAAAATGAGATGATATTTGGGAAGAACGTTCCCAGCGGGGTCAGGAAACTTGGGAAGACCTAACTTCCCGAGTAGTCGCCAACGACCGCGGTTTATTCCATTTCTTCTGGAACGCAGCGCAGTGCTTCAAACTCCATTTCTATTTCTTCATCTTCATGCAGGAGCAACAACTTTAACTTATTCCATTCATTCTGATCAGAACACAGTGATTCAACAAGCCTTTATTTAGGGAATCAGAGGAAACATCAGCTCATGTTCACAATAATGATAGAATAATATATATGAACCTTTTAAAGCAGACATCAGATGAAGAGATTAAAGCTCAATGAGCCCGACGGGGATCCACTGTATAGATCAATACTCATGGAATTAATAGACTAGAATAGAAAGCCTTTATTGTCATTATACACAGAGCAGGACCTGGGCAACGAGACTGAAGCAAAACCTTTACAGTGTCAACACGACATATAAAAATATAAAATATAAGATATAAAATGTGAGGGGGTGGAGAACAGTCCTGAGAGCAACTATATACATATATAAAGGAGGTAAATCTTAAGAGTGGTGCTTCCGTCCTAAATCTGCTTTTAAATGAAAGGGTAACACTTTATTATAACCATCATTTATAAATGGTCCATTGATAATTCATCTTTAGTTAATTGTTATTTAACTGTTAACAAGCCATTCAATTATAATAAAGAAGATTAATTAACTATCAATATGATGTTATTATAAAGTGTTACCATCTTACAAATGTTCTAATGAATAATTAGACATATAGAATATAATTCTCTCTTTCACTTTATGTAGTTATAATAAAATATAACTGGTTGTGCAGAATTTGCTGGAAGGGGGTGTAGTCCTCCACAGGACACAGAGACACTGAGGAACCAGACCCTAACCCTAGACCCTAACCCTACACAGAACACAGAGACACTGATGAACCTAACCTTAACCCAAACCCAAACCCAGGATAGAGGTTCAGTGAATGAGGTGTTGAAGGTGTGGAGGTGGATCAGTGAGTCAGAGGAGACTGTGTAGAAGGACAGAGAGCCAGCAGGACAGTCCACATACACTGCTACTCTGTTAGAGACAGAGGAGGAGACTGGGAGGACTGTTTCTGTCTCATTGTGCCAGACAGAGTAAGGACCATCATCATAGCAGACCAGACTCCAGGACTGATCATTACATCCAAACCAACATTCTCTGCCGTCTCCCTTCCTCCTGATTCCTCTGTAACTCACTGATATATGAACCCCTCCTCTGGTCTGGACCTCCCAGTAACAGCGACCAGTCAGACCATCTCTACACAGCAGCTGAGACCAGGTCTCAAACCTCTCTGGATGATCAGGATATGGCTGATCCTCCTTTACACATGTCACCGTCCTGTTGTCATCAGACAGTCTGAGGTTCCTGTTCACCGTGTTTGGGTCCAGGGAGAGTTCACAGGAATCTGACGGAGACAACGAGACACAACACAGCATCAGTTCATCATCTAACTTCACAACGACTCATCTTTTACTCATTTTTTCTTTTTGGATCTTCTTTCAAACTGAGAATGCAGACACACACACAAACACACACACACACACACACACACACACACACACACATTCACAGACACACACACATCTACACACACACACACACACACACATACACACACAAACATCTACACAAACACACACACACACACACACATCTACACAAACACACACACACACACACACACACACACACACATCTACACATACAGTGCTGCTCATGAGTATAACATTAAGTTGTCTAAAAAGAGGAATAAATTGATCTTAATGCCTTAATTAAAAATTTTAATGACACCTTTAATGACACCAATTTACTTAGTTAATAAGTACACACCCCCTATGTTAAAATACAGGGGCATAAGTATACACCCCCCTATGTTAAAATACAGGGGCATAAGTATACACCCCCCTATGTTAAAATACAGGGGCATAAGTATACACCCCCTATGTTAAAATACAGGGGCATAAGTATACACCCCCTATGTTAAAATACAGGGGCATAAGTATACACCCCTATGTTAAAATACAGGGGCATAAGTATACACCCCTATGTTAAAATACAGGGGCATAAGTATACACCCCTATGTTAAAATACAGGGGCATAAGTATACACCCCTATGTTAAAATACAGGGGCATAAGTATACACCCCTATGTTAAAATACAGGGGCATAAGTATACCCCCTATGTTAAAATACAGGGGCATAAGTATACACCCCCATGTTAAAATACAGGGGACATAAGTATACACCCCCTATGTTAAAATACAGGGGCATAAGTATACACCCCCCTATGTTAAAATACAGGGGGCATTTCAGCATCCTGAGCTTTTTTGGTTACTAGGAAAACTCAGCCCAGTTTTTATTTTTGAAGAACTATACAAAAACAATTGTTCTCCAACTTTCTCCGTCTCCCGCAACTTCATTAAAACAAAAACACAAAAAGAATCAAAACTTTTATCGCAATTTGTTACAAAAGCTCCTGCAACATCAGACATTTTGGGCCACAACTATCTAAAAATAATAAGCAAAAACCTGGAGGGACTGCTTAGTGGTGGGGGCTAAATGAGATGAGGGATTTTTTAATATGTGGTCAGTAAATGCATTTTGTGTAAAGACAATAAAAATGATTCACAGTTTGGTCCCCACAGACTTCTGTTAGGCTAACTGTGTGAAGAGTTTTAACAAAGTGACTTCTAGTTTTGACAGATACTTTAACAACACTAATACAATACTAACACAATACCAATCCTACTTGAACATGTGCTCCCTCCTTGTTTTCATGAATCAAAGTGAACACACACTCACACTTCCTCAGACCAGGTTTCAGCCACTGCTCTCCACCAGGTTCCAGCCTGGAGGAGGAAACAAAGTCAGAATGAACCCTCAGAAGCTTCCTCATAAACCATCAGCAAAATGTATAACACATTACAGGTAACTGGTGAACATCAACATGATCAGCAGTGCTGCTGGTACACACTGTGAACCAATAGTCCTCAGCTTGGCAGTGTGACAGAGAAACAGTGTGTGAGAATTTGTGGTCTGTTCATGCCTGAGAGTGTCCAGTCTCCGGTGTGGATCCTCCTGTCTAGCAGACAACAACTTCACTCCTGAGTTTCCTGGATGATTGTAGCTCAGGTCCAGCACTCTCAGATGGGAGGGGTTGAAGGCCAGAGAAGTACAGCCTTTCTCTGTGATCAGACAGCCTGACAGACTGAACACACACACACACACACACACACACACACACAAATTATATATTTAATTTAATTTATTGTTGTCTTATTCTGCAGCGACCCAAATTCAGCACATTGGGGAGAGTAAAGAGCCAAATAGAGCGGCAGAATCTGTGCAAATATGTTGGCATAGCCCTAAAACTTTCTTTATCAATGCTGGCAGACAGCAGACATTTGATGTGACCAAATCCCAGAGTATCATACAGACTTCTGAGGTTAAACAAAGGACTAAGTCTACACAAACCCTTTAGTAACATATCAGGCTCTTTAGGTGCAAGATGTTAAACTTTCTTTACAGCTTGTGTCTAACTGTCTTCTTACTGTTGGGCATGCAGTGAACAGTGAGTTTAACAGAGCTTGTTGGAAGGAGTTTTTCCTCACCACTGTTGCACTAAATGCTTGCTCTTGGGGGAATTACTGGAATTTTTGGGTTGTTATCATCAATTATAAACTGTGGTCTAGACCTACTGTACCTGATAAGTCTTGTTATAATTTGATACTATAAGAGACTGAATATAAACAGTTGTGGGTCATAAATACAAGACAATTAGCTGAAAGATGTTGGGTATATTTTTTTAGAATAGACTAGAATAGAAAGCCTTTATTGTCATTATAAACAAGTGTACCTGTGCAACGAGATTGAAGCAATCCCTTCACAGTGTTGACACAAAAATATAAGATAAGAATATAAATTATCAAAAATATCAAATGTCAAAAATATCAAATGTAGGTAGTGCAGAGAAAAAAAGAGGGGGGGGGGGTGGCTGATGCACAGTCCGGTCCTGAGTCCGGAGAGCAACTGTCTGCATATGTAAAATAGCTTGAATACACATTCAATACACAGCGTGACAGGAGATAAGTGTTACAGACATTAACTTGTATATCAAGCAATAAGGATGTCACGATTTAGATTTTAAATGGAAATCAACCGAAATTAAGTCACAATCTCAAATTAAAAAATGAAATCGTCGATACTACTGTCACGTCCGGTCGGCTGGTCAAGCAGCCACCCAAGCCCCCAGGAACAGCACCATGTATTAATGCCACCATGGGCTTAGTGGTCAGTGGTGGAACTGCACCGCTCTGAACCAGAAAGACTTTTCCCAGAGACTTTACATGGCTAAAGAAATATGCTGCTATATTTTCATCGAATAATCACTAGTCGGTCCAGGATTTTTCAGACTTTTTTAAGATTGTTGTGGCACAAAATTCCTGATTTTGCGGGAGCTTTTGTAAAAAAGTTGTGATGTCTTTTGTTTATTTGTTGCAATGAAGTTGTGGGAGACAGAGAAAGTTAAATTAATTGCATAGTTTTCAAAGAATATAAAGGAAACTTGTTTTGAGGAGAATAAAACTAATAAACTACTTTAGGCTGTAAAAGGCTCAGGGTTCTGCAAATGTAGGTATAATATGAAAATGAAAATGACTGGTGGATTTTATTCATAAAATTATAATTTATTTCCGTTAAGTAGCACATTCACAACGTCGCAAAATCCTGGATGGACTGACTAGTAGCCGAAGACCCATCAACAGAACTAGTTTACCATTGCACATTAGCCTAGCAGGTAGTGGCGTTTCCTTCTGCATATAGCTTAATCCTGACAAAACCACACAGTTGAATTTCAGCCTGCATGCACATTTTATAGCCTAAAAGAGCATCTTATATTGGATATATTAGAGAGACCAACAAGTTAGTGGAATCCAGATTTGCGCTCTCTACTCTCTGTCTGCAACCTGTAGAATCAAATCGTGACCTTAGAATGAAAGATGTAATCGAAGATTTGGAGAAAGGTAACACCCCAATCAACCAACATTTAAATGTTTCTTGTTTAAAAAATGCTGAAACCTGACCTGAGAGTCTCCAGTTTACAGTGTGGACTCTGTAGTCCAGCAGAGAGCAGCTCCACTCCTGAATCCTGCAGGTTGTTGTTACTCAGGTCCAGCTCTCTCAGACTAAAGGACTCTGAGCTGAGAACTGAGGAAAGATCTTCACAGCTTCTCTCTGACAGGTTACAGCCACTCAGCCTAAAAATATATGCAGAACATATGTGAAAACATTTCTATGTATATTTTAATATAACACCCTTATATTTAAGTATGCAATAGTTTAATGAAAGAGAAATGTATAACTGAATGAAGACAACTGACATGTGACAGATCTGATTCTTTTACAGGTTTATTATTCCTTACCTGAGAGTCTCCAGTTTACAGTGTGGACTCTCCAGTCCAGCAGAGACCAGCTTCACTCCTGAATCCTGCAGGTTGTTGTTACTCAGGTCCAGGTCTCTCAGACTAAAGGACTCTGAGCTGAGAACTGAGGACAGATCTTCACAGCTTCTCTCTGACAGGATACAGCCACTCAGCCTAAAAATATGTGCAGAACATATGTGAAAACATTTCTATGTATATTTTAATATAACTTACCCTTATATTTAGGTATGCACTATTTTAATCCTTGTGTTTTCCATCGGGTCAAGGAGACCCATGCAGTTTATTTGACTTTTTGCATCGGTCTACTAAATGTATTTATCTCTCACAGACACACACACACACACTCACACACAGATCTATTGACAGTATAACCTTTGTGCTGTCCATCGGGACACAGGGACACATTCAGTTTCTTTGACTTTGACTTCTTTCTTTGGCATTCGGGTCCCCCGGGACCCACGCTTGCTTCATTTCATGTCAAGTCTACTACCGGGGACCTGGTCCTTTGGGTCCCGGGGAACCTGGCCAGTATTCTGTAGTATTTCACTTCCACCGCGGCCCCGTCCTTTGGGTCTCCAGGACCCGGGCCAGTATTCCATGGTATTTCTTTCTCTTCTACTGCGGCATCGGCCTTCGGGTTTCTGGGACCTGTCCTGAATTCAACTGTATTTTTCCACTACCGCGGCACCGGCCTTCGGGTCTCTGGGACCCGTCCTGCATTTGACTGTATTTTATTTCTACCACTGCCTCGGCCATCGGGTGTACGGGACCCATTTTGTATTCGAATGTATTTCATTTCTATCGCGGCACCGGTATTCGGGTATTCGGGTATTTCTACTACCGTAACACCAGCATTCGGGTCTCTGGGACCCGTCCTGTATTCAAATGTATTTTTCCACTACCGCGGACTTGGCCTTCGGGTCTCTGGGACCCCGGGGCAGAATGCGATTGTATTTTCTTCCACTTCCGTACCATTGGTTCGATTGTTTTTTGCTTTGTATTGTATGAAAGGGGGAAATAAAATTAAGAAGAAAACCAAAGGCTTGACCTCGGTCTACTAAATATATTTATCACACACAAACACACACACACACACACAGACACACACACACAGACAGACATATTGACAGTATAACCCTTGTGCTGTCCATCGGGTCACAGGGACACGTTCAGTTTATTTAACTTTTTGCACTGGCATTCGGTTCCCAGGGACCCACATTGGTTTCAAATCATGTCACGTCTACTACGGAGGACCTGGCCCTTCGGGTTTCTGGGACCCGGGCCAGTATTCAAAAGTATTTTTCTACTACAGCGGCATCAGCCCTCGGGTCCTTTGGACCCATCCTGTATTTTAATGTATTTCACTTCTACCGCCGCCTCAGCCTTCGGGTCTCTGGGACCAGTCCTGCATTCGACTGCGTATCTCTACTGCCGCAGCCTCGGCCTTTGGGTGTCTGAGACCCCGGGGCAGAATGCGATTGTATTGTTCTTTCACATCCGTGCCATCTGTTTGATTGTATTTCGTGTTGTATTGTATGACAGGGGGAAATAAAATTAAAAACAAAACCAAAAGCTTGACCTCGGTCTACTAAATATATTTTTCACACACAGACTCACACACACACACACACACACACACACAGACATATTGACAGTATAACCCTTGCGTTGTCCATTGGGTCACAGTGACACTTTCAGTTTATTTGACTTTTTGCATTGGCATTCGGGTCCCCGGGACTCACGTTGGTTTCAATTCATGTCATGTCTACTACAGTGGACCTGGCCTTTCGGGTGTTTGGGACCCGGGCCACTATTTGAATGTATTTCACTTCTACCACCGCCTCAGCCTTCTGGTCTCTGGGACCCGTCCTGCATTCGACTGCGTATCTCTACCACCGTGGTCTTTGGGTCGATTGTATTTTGTGTTGTATTGTATGAAAGGGGGAAATAAAATTAAAATCAAAACCAAATGCTTGACCTCGGTCTACTAAATATCTTTATCTCACACACACACACACACACACACACACAACCCTTCAGTTGTCTGTCGGGTCACAGAGACACGTTCAGTTTATTTGACTTTTTGGATTGGCATTCGGGTCCCCGGGACTCACGTTGGTTTCAATTCATGTCACGTCTACTAATAGTACCGCGGCCTCGGCCTTCGGGTCTCTGGGACCCGGGCCAGTTTTCAAAAGAATCTTTCCATTAAAGCGGCATTGGCCTTCGGGTCCCTGCGACCCGTCTTGTAATTGAATGTATTTCACTTCTACTGCCGCCTCAGCCTTTGGGTTTCTGGGACCCGTCCTAGATTCGACTGTATAGCTCTACTGGAGCTGCCTCGGCCTTCGGGTCTCTGAGAGCCGGGGCAGAATGCGATTGTACTGTTCTTCCACATCCGTGCCATCGGTTCGATTGTATTTTATATATTGTATTGTATGAAAGAGGGAAATAAAATTAACAACAAAACTAAAAACTTGATGAATATATTTAGTAGACAGAGGGGTCTACTAAATAAGGGGTAAGTGTAAGTGTAAGTGACTAAAGGAAACTGACATGTGACAGATCTGATTAGTCTAAACAGATTTATTATTCCTGACCTGAGAGTCTCCAGTTTACAGTGTGGACTCTCCAGTCCAGCAGAGACCAGCTTCACGCCTGAATCCTGCAGGTTGTTGTTACTCAGGTCCAGCTCTCTCAGACTAGAGGACTCTAAGCTGAGAACTGAGGACAGAGCTTCACAGCTTCTCTCTGACAGGTTACAGCCACTCAGCCTAAAAATATGTGCAGAACATATGTGAAAACATTTCTGTATATAATAGACTTACCATTATATTTAGGTATGCACAACTTTAATGAAAGAAGTGTGTAACTGACTTAAGGAAACTGATATGTGACAGATCTGATTAATGATTAACAGATTTATTATTCCTTACCTGAGAGTCTCCAGTTTACAGTGTGGACTCTGTAGTCCAGCAGAGAGCAGCTCCACTCCTGAATCCTGCAGGTTGTTGTTACTCAGGTCCAGCTCTCTCAGACTAGAGGACTCTGAGCTGAAAATTGAGGACAGAGCTTCACAGCTTCTCTTTGACAGGTTACAGCCACTCAGCCTGAAGAAGAGTTTGTGAAAAAGACAAACACTTATATTGTTTCTGTCACAGATAATGTAAACCATCACATTTCTAAGGTTGTCCTTACTGGGGTAATGATTCAAACATGGTTTGTCTTATTAGGGCCTGAGTGCCAACAGCGGCAAAGGCCTTATTGACACTGAAGGAATTATTATTCTTTATCCCTGAAAATGAATGCTGTTATTGAGGGTCTTAAGCCTGGTCAAAATTTACGTATTTTAAGGGAATAATAGGCGCACAAAAATGGCTCGCTAGCGCCCCCTCTGTAAGTAGGCCTAAAACTAGAGGTGCTATACTTTAACGAACTACTCAGAGATTTCATCCAAACAAATTCAAATATGGTCTGTGTCATCTAAAGACCTAAACAATAAAAACACAATTTTGAGCATTTATCAATGAACGAAGTTGTTGTAACTTGTCCATTCTGCTTGAAATGTCCCACAATCAACAAGAGTCCAGACCTGAGGACATCTATGCTTTAGCCACACCCCCTTTCACAGCTAAAGAACTCTATGACACAAAGTCTTTGGATGAGATATTTGGCCCGCCCTCTATACTTTAGCCACGCCCCCTTTTAATAACTATTGAACCGTTTAATGTAGTCTATTGAGTGAGGTATCATTGAACTCAGCAGTTACATTTTCATTGGTGTTGATTTGCAGTGTCCGAGACCCGCAAGTGACCCCGACATGCAAGGAGGTGCTAGGGCCCGCCAACTCTGACTGCAGCTTTAATATTGTTTATATTACTGGAATAGAAAAAAGTTGGATCCCAATCATTCACGCAAATGAATTAAAGCCTTGAATAAACTACAAAATGCAAGATCCTTTTTTCATTTGACTGCAGTAATCAGTGGAGATAAAATGAAACTGAAAAAACTATTTGCAGGTTTTTCAATTAATCAATTAATCAATGTGTTGACTGACTCTTAAGATTATCAGTTGACTTAACCCTCCTGGTGTCCTCCTTTAAAAATGTCTATATCTGAAATATGAGTTTCTTTAAAACCAAATTACCACAAAAAATAGATTGGATTCCTTACAACGCTCTTTCTATATACAATTGATCACTTTCATTCCTCTGATCTTAACTATTAGTCAAAATAATTCATAATTTCTGCTTTTTTAACTCAGATATTACGCATAGTTCTATTAAAGTTAAGCTTATTGAGCATGAATTCCAAAAAGTATAAAACTAGTAAGGTGGTGGTAGTGAAAACTTAAAAAGGGACAAAAATGTCAAATCTTTGTCAGGTTTTGACCGAGAGGACAACACAAGGGTTAAACATTCATTAGTTGAGAAGAACCCTACACATGGCATCCAGTTAGTATCTGCAGTTATCTGATACTTACAGAGCTTTTTTGGAGGCTTTGACCACTGGCAGCAGCCTCAGAAGAACCTCCTCTGAAGCAGAGTATTTCTTCAGGTCAAACACGTCCAGATCGTTTCCTGATGACAGTAAGATGAAGCCCAGAGCTGACCACTGAGCAGGAGACAGTTCATCTGTGGAGAGACTTCCTGAACTCAGGGACTGTTGGATCTGCTCCACAAGAGAACCATCATTCAGTTCATTCAGACAGTGGAACAGATTGATGCTTCTCTCTGCAGACAGATTCTCACTGATCTTCATCTTGATGTACTCCACTGTATCCTGATTGGTTTCTGAGCTTCTTTTTTTTATTAGACCTCGTAGGTGTTTGTGATTGGTCTCCAGAGAAAGACCCAGAAGGAAGCGGAGGAACAGGTCCAGGTGTCCGTTTGGACTCTGTAAGGCCTTGTCAATAGCAAACCTGTGGACCTCTGTCGTAGACGTACTGCTGAAAAAGCCCCACACTTTTTTGAAGATCCTTTGCCCAAACATCACATTCTCATTTCTGTTAATGACTGCCCTCTCTACATGGAGAGCAGCCAGAAACTCCTGAACACTCAGATGGATGAAGCTAAACATCTTGTCTTCTTCATTCTTCTTCCCACGTTGCTCTTTGAAGATCTCTGTGAACACCCCTGAACACACCGAGGCTCCACTGACATCAATGCCACTCTCTTCTAGATCTTTCTCGTAGAAGATCGGGTTGCCCTTTTCCAACTGATGGTAAGCCAGTTTTGCTAATGACTCAATGTACTGAATGCACTCTTCTGGGTCATACTTCTCTTTTGTCTGATGAATCTGATACACCAGGAATTCTGCGTACATCTCAGTCAGGGTCTTGGGCAGCTCTCCTCCCTGTCTGGTCTTCATCACCTCCTCCAGAACTGTAGCAGTGATCCAGCAGAAGACCGGGATGTGGCACATGATGTGGATGCTCCGTGATGTCTTGATGTGGGAGATGATTCTGTCGGCCCGCTCCTGATCTGTGAATCTCTTTCTAAAGTACTCCTCCTTCTGTGGGTCAGTGAACCCTCTGACCTCTGTCACCATGTCTACAAAATCAGAATGGATCTGATTGGCTGCTGCAGGTCGTGTGGTTATCCAGATGCGAGCAGAGGGAAGCAGTTTCTTCGTGATGAGGTTCGTCAGCAGCTCGTCCACTGAGGTCGGCGCTGTCACATCAATTTTAACTGCCTTGTTTTTATTGGTGGAGCAGTCCAGATCAAGGCGGCTCTCATCCAGTCCGTCCAGAACAAACAGAAGTTTGAATTCACTCCTGTCAAAGTTGGTGTTTCCTGATGACTGCAGAGCTGTAAAGATGTGATTGAGAGCTTCTTCTTTGATGTCTCTGGTCCCACAGATACATTCATGAATGAGCTCTGCCAAACACCACTTTACCTCCTTCTTTAAGTTCAGCTGGCGGAAGGTGAAGGGGAAAATGAGATGCACATCTTGATTGGTTTCTCTTTTACACCAGTCCAACACAAACTTGTTCACAAGAAAGGTTTTTCCAATTCCTGCGATTCCATTGGTCAGCACTGTCCTTATGGCTTTGTCTTCTATAGAGGGGTGTTTGAACATGTCACAAGGTGTAATTGTTGTCTCTGTATCGGCTGGCTTCACCGCTTCAAGCTGCATGACCTCATGCTGTGTGTTGATGTGTACGTCACCAGTAGCTCTGATGTACAGATGTGTGTAGATGTCATCCAGAGGTCGGCCATCTTTGTTCTGTGTCCACCTCCTGAGCACACACAAACTCATTCTGGAGGTTTGGCTGAAGCTGTTGTTGGTAATATGAGATGTGTCGTGGTGGCTTTGGTACTGGAACAATCCCGTCTGCATTGAAAACAAAAATAACAAATATGAAGTATGATGATGTTGGTCTACAGATGCAGTCTCAGTACACAAATACTCTTTTACTAAAGAATTGGCTTCCTGAGAATAACCAACAACTCAAAGATCTTTCCTTTTTAATAACATAAAATGCAGCCATCTAAAATATCATTATGGTCAACCAAACATATTTTATACAGTCAGTATGGAGAAGCCCCCCAGCCAAATGGACCTGTGGTTCCTTAGGTTAAGTGTTGACTGCTAATTACTCTACTTACTAACAAGCTAATCCTGTCAGGATGTCACAGAGGTCACACACCTCAGAAGCACCCCAGCCAGACGGACATAAAGAATGATGATGAATGGCAATGGAAATAATATAATTACGATTTGTGATTGAAGCAGTTTGTAAGAACCCGGGTGGCCTAATGAGACACCCGGTCAGAATGGAACGCCTGCAGACAGGGTGAGTGTCTCAGCACACTGAAGCAACACCTGCTGAGATGCAGGAGAAGCCAGACCCGGAGTCAACCCATAGTGTTCAGAATCTCCAGGTGACCCGAGCCTCAGCCCAGCACATTCAGAACATCGTCTGGTCAAGTCACCCCAAGCTAGCAAGGAGAAGAGTGGCTCCAGTTTGACAAAGACCCTGATTCAATCCTAGAAGCAGCAGCCAAGGGGAAAGCCTCCAAGCACCTTCAAGCAGTGACCACCATCATTGTCTTTGTAGAGGTAGAGATCTGGGCATAGAAATAAAATGGATAGAAAGGCCATTTCCATTGAAATCAACGTAGCAGAATGGTCAGAGTCACAGCACCCGGAGGTGAGGTTTTGTAGTAACAGATCAACGAGCAGTGGATAAGTAACGTTACGACACAGAGAGCTGATAAATTAGTCAAATAAACGTAATGCTTCATCAACACGAAGCACATTGCTATCGCCACATGAGTGACAGCTTCATTTGGCTTGTTTTCTGTGATCAATGTGGCGAGGGGGTAAGGCGGAGTTAGCAAGCTAACGTTAGCCAACTAACAAGTAGTCCACCTGCTAAGAGTTAGCAAGCTAACGTTAGCCAACTAACAAGTTGTCCAGCGGCTATCTGACTTGACGGTGGATCTTTGTCACGCCCAGTGCTGCTAGAGCCTGCTCTGGTCCACTTTACAGGCCAGGCGCATTTCATTTCAAACGAGCCTAATGTCTCCTGAGCTGCGTCGGGCGTCTCTCCTCCAGCAAACTGCTACAGTTTAAAGATGAACTGATGCATATTGTCACCAAATGACCACGGCAAACAGGTCAATGGCCTTCTTTCCATTTTGATTCTAGGGGTTTGGGCTGGAGGAAAAGAAAGCAGCAAAGGTCCCATTCATCATGAGCAAGAGAATGACCAAGATCCTCCAGCTCAGGAAGGAGCTTAGGAGCCTGAGGTGACATTAAAAGGAAGCGAGTGAACAGGAGAGGAGGCCTTTCTGGAAGCTGCACCACATCCTTCACAAAATATTCGCTACCTTGATAAGAGCTGAGTGGTATCGCAGGGAGAGGAAGGAGAGGGCCATTATGCAGATTGCAATATGCAGCAGATAACGCAGTGGACAGCTCACCACTTCCAAATCTGAGATGGACAGCTACCTCAGAGACACCTTTAGTGAGGCAAAAAGGGAGAAAGATCTTGGCCAATTCCAGTCTTTGATTAATCCACCTTCACCAACCGTGGGCAAAGCAGCCCATCTTGAAGCAGGTTCAAGAGTAGCCCCAGCACCGAATAGGTTACCCTAAGGAGTCTACAAGAAACACAACCAACCCTGCCCAGGGCTACTCCACAGGCTCTGGATGATCCTAAAGGTCATCTGGAGGAGGGGCAAGGTTGCTCATTAATGGGGGTGTGGTGACGGGGTGTGGATTCTGAAGGAGGAGAATTCAGAGAACTTCTACAACTTCAGAACCATTTAGCTGCTCAGTGTTGTAGGAGAGCTATTCTTCAGCTTGGTGTCAAGGCACCTGATAGGTTTCCTCCTAGGGATTGTGTACATCGACACCTCGGTGCAGAAAGGTTAGATCCCAAAGGTACCGGGATGTCTGGAGCACACAGGTGTGGTCACGCAGCTGATGCATGGAGCCAGACAGAACAAGGGGGACCTGGTGTTGCTGTGGTTGGACCTCAAAAATGACTATGGCTAGATCACCAACAACCTTGTTGAGGTTCCCTTAACTGGCACAACGGCAAAGTACTGAGACCTAATACTGGACTACTACAACAGCTTTAGTTTGAGGGTCTCCTCCAGATCAACATCAGAGTGGATAAGGTTCAATAAGGGGATGATCACTGGATGTACCATTTCATTGGTTCTCTCTGAGCGAGCAACCAATCAAGAGCTGGAAGCATGGGGCGATCTCTAGCTCACCCAGTAGAGTGGGCGCATGAGGGCTTCCAGAGAAGAGTGAGGAGGTTCCCTAGAAGGTTGTTGGGTCTTTCTCAAAGCCCTGTATGAAAATAACATCCTGAGGCTCTCTTTGCAGCTTAAATGAATAGTTTAGGGTGACTCGTACAAGGGAGGTCCTGCAATACCGGGAGTCAAGCAACCCTAAAATCTCCCAGGCCGACATCCAGGTCAGAGCAGGTCAACAGGGGAAGGCAGCAGAGGCTCAGTTGACACACAGCTCACTGGTGGACACAGAGACACATGGAAAGGCCGGCCTTAGTAGGACAAAGGACTAGCAAGACTGGGAACTGGACGCTGACCTGGGAACCGACTCAATTTTCCTGTAAATGTTGCTGTCACACCTTGAGGGAAGACATGGCGCTGCTCTCCAAAGCCTCAAAGCTTTTGGAGTTCTCTTAGAAACTCTAGTATCTTGGGAAGAATGCAGCAAGGAGTCTCCCAAGATGAAAAGAGGCAACTACACCCAGCAGGTGGAGCGGTGCCGAGAGAGAGGTGGAGCCGATGATGCCCAGAGGAACTTGAGGAAGCTGTTAAGATGCTCGTCTCTACCCAACACTCAGTTTATGGCTGATCCTCTGTTAGCTTTTACCCAGAATGCCATGTTGGTGTGCTGACAGCAACCTGCTCCAAATGGCTTCATTGGTCCCAATTTGGATTTATAGAAAACCACTTTACTTTCACAATAAAACCTGGTGATTTGGCTCATTTGAAATGTTCACAGCACATCTGATGTGGCTTCAGAAAATATTCATAATTAAAACATACTTTTACACATGACACACACACACACACACACACACACATAAAATCTTTTGCTAATGTACCTTCAGGTTCTTCAACACCACTGGCATCCACTGAAACAGAAATAATGAAATTATTATCATCCAGTTTTTATTTGATTGATCCGATTCACATTAAAATTCTCACACACACACACACACACACACACACACACACACACACACACACACCTTCTGCTTTGGGCCCATCCGTCCTGTCAGGAGACGAGACTGGAACACAAACATGCAACAGCTGTTGAGAAATGCTAAATGATTGAAGGCATTTGGTTAAATCCAGTTTAACATCAACATAGTTCAACATAAATAAGGCTTTATTCCATTTATGAATTCAGAGGAGAACTTACGGTACGTGTTGCTGACAGTAAGCGTTAGATTCCCCCCCACTTGAACATCTGTAAGGTGAGGTGAGCAGACGACCCTCCATCCTGGGCCCTGACTGCTGGGCTTCCTGCCCCCCTCGGAGTTTCAGCTGGTTGACAATAGACAAAACCATCAGGAAGCAGAACTCCTGGACTGCTAGAAGGGTTCAGATCCGCTTTGGTGTTAGAGCTGATTTAGCAAAGAGCTGAAGGATCTCCAACTAATAAAGCTTGGTACAGGGTTCTGCAGTTTGACCCGGTCACATTTAAGACTTTAAAGACTTGATCAAAACCATTTAAGACCTACATCACGACATAAAAGTACAACCAAATGCAGAGGCACCAAAGTACCTGCATAGTAAATAAAGTCAACTCAATTTTATTTATAGTATCAAATCATAAGTTATTAGATATATATTAAATATCTATCATTTACAAATAGAGCAAGTCTAGACCACCCTATAATCTACAGATAGAGCAGGTCTAGACCGCCCTATAATCTACAGATAGAGCAGGTCTAGACCGCTCTATAATCTACAGATAGAGCAGGTCTAGACCGCTCTATAATTTACAGATAGAGCAGGTCTAGACCGCTCTATAATCTACAGATAGAGCAGGTCTAGACCGCTCTATAATCTACAGATAGACAGGTCTAGACCGCTCTATAATCTACAGATAGAGCAGGTCTAGACCAACTCTATAATTTATAGATAGAGCAGGTCTAGACCAACTCTATAATTTATAGATAGAGCAGATTTGAAATGTATTCAAATTGACTAAAAGCGACACAGAGTAATAATGATCAACAGAATAAAATAAAACCATTTCAATGAGCATTAGAGGCGTTCCATGGACGTGGGAACATTTAAGACCCGTTTAAAATGATTTAGGACCGAGAACACAATACTTTGGGGACTTTAAAACTTCTTTAGACTTTTTAAGGCCCCACAGAAACCCTGATGGTAGAAATGGGATGGACTTCAAATGCTTGGCCCAGCACATCTGATCAACATATAGAACATATTTACATCTTTAAAATGAGGAGAATAAGCATTTAAAGCAGTTATTTAACACACACACACACACACACACACACACACACACACACACACACACCCACTTTAATAAAGAGCTGCTAAAGTACCTCCAGTGTGAGGAGAGGACGCTCCTCTGTTCCCTGAAGTTTCTTCAACATCCACTGAAACAGAACATCATGTGATCACTGCTGGTTTTTACTTGATTGATGAAATATGATCAATTCACCCCCCCCCCCAGGTGTGAAAGGAGCTGATCATGACTGGAGCCAGCAGGCGTCTGGATGCTAGAGAAGATTGTTACAACGTGGACACAACATGATGCAACGGTCCAGCTGGGACTGGGGGACTTACTGAGTCTCTGCAGGACGCTAAAGGTGGATCCATGGACACACAGCTGGGTTCAGGTTCAGGAGAGTCTGGTCTCTGCTGCTCACACACACACACACACACACACACACACACACACACAGCTAAATCCTGATGCTGGACTGATCAGCTGATCTGAGCGTGTGTGTAGTGTGTAATAACAACAGAGTGTATTCTAATTCCCCCCTAGGGGATCAATAAAGAGTATAATAATAATAATAATAATAATAATAATAATAATAATAATAAAGCTGACACTCAACTACAGAGGAGGAAGTAGAAGAGGAGGAAGTAGAAGAGGAAGTAGGGTTTGACCTCTGGTCGTCTACGGCTCACACAGGGAACCCAGTCTATGGGGCTACATGCTACTATGGGAATTAAAGTCAACACATGAGGGGGGCCTTTAGTCCAGTTCTCATCCAGTCAGGCCTGTCCAGCCCTCTGATGCCACTGTTCAACAGCCTTAATCGGACTGATGTCCTGTTCAGGCAAAGCCTCGTTCAGTGGCTTCAGGTTTTAAATCGAACAGCTTGCATCATGTTTTCCTCCAGAAACCTTGCAGGGGCTGATGGGCCGTGGGTGGAGAAGACGGGCAAAGATTTTGATGTAACTTTATTGACTAAGTAATATTTCAGCATTTCATTTTGCACAGCGGACACTGCGTATTGTATCAGCTGTCAACACGACATCGCAGTAACTTATTACTTTCCAGTTCAGACCGATGACGGCGCTGGGGGGTCTTCCTGCTCATGTAAGCAGTTACCACCCAACTGTTCCCGTTAGTCCTCCGTATCTGTAATGGGTTTCTTTCTCTCTAACACACTGGTTCCCAATCTTTTTCAGCTCAATACCCAAAAGAGAAATTTGGTGTCTCCCTGGGACCCAAATTTACAAAAATACACCATGAATCATTGTAACATCTACATTTTTAAACTGTGGACAAAAGACGGAACAAACCATGAATTTAAATGTATATGAAGTATATTTATTCCATTATAAAAGTAATCAACAACAGAAAAGGTCTCTATTGTCCTCTCTGTGTCTCCGTCCCCTCCCATCGTCAATAATGATGACTTGAATTTAATGAGATGTACGTGTCTGGTTGAAGATCTCAACCAGCTGATCTACTCTAGGTTCAGTTTTTGAAAGTGCCCTTCTGAGGTCATTCTGAGGTCATGCTGAGGTCATGCTGAGCATTTAGTCTGTTTCTGTATTAGTTTTTCAGGTTTCTAGAGTCGAAAAGCCAGATTCTCATTTTACTCTGCCAATTGGCGACCCAATAAAACGGGTCTGCGACCCATTTTGGGTCCCGACCCTAAGTTTGGGAAACATTGCTCTAACAGAACGCCCTCGGCCTCTGGACTGGAACCCAGTTTCACTTTATGGATGTAAGTTCCAAGAATGTTAAAAATAAACAGCGCAGGTCTCCAACATTACATTTGGATTACAGAGGGACATACGTCCATTCGAGTGGTGGTGTCTCCAGATTCTGGAGACATTCTCAATCAGGAGGCAGCCACCCCCCCACCCAGCCGGATCCCCCGACCCCACAGAGTCAAGGTCTGGCCAAACTAACCACACAACCATTTGTGACAAATAAAAACAATACAAAAGTTAAAAGTGAACGGTTTTAAAATGTGGGTAAGACAACATTATGGAAAATAGCCGTATGAACAACAATTCAATTTCAATTCAATTTTATTTATAGTATCAATTCATAACAAGAGTTATCTCGAGACACTTTACAGATAGAGTAGGTCTAGACCAGATAGAGCAGGTCTAGACCTGATAGAGCAGGTCTAGACCAGATAGAGCAGGTCTAGACCAGATAGAGCAGGTCTAGACCAGATAGAGCAGGTCTAGACCAGATAGAGTAGGTCTAGACCAGATAGAGTAGGTCTAGACTACACTCCAGAATTTACAAGGACCCAACAGTTCTAGTAGTTTCCTCCAGAGCAAGCAACAGTGCGACAGTGGCGAGGAAAAACTTCCTTTTAGGAAGAAACCTCGGACAGACCCAGACCCAGACCCAGACCCAGACCCTTGGTAGGCGGTGTCTGATGACCGGTTTATATATATATATATATATATATATATATATATATATATATATATGCACCTCTGGTATTGACGTTTTGTAAATGTACATACTGGCGATATAATTGTTCTAAAATGAAAACAAAAAAAACTGTCAGTTGTGATGCTTGGCCGTCATGTGTAGTACCAGCAGGGTGGGAAACAGCCGACAGTAGGAGAGGAAGTAGGAGAGGAGGAGGAAGTAGGAGGAAAGGAGGAAGTAGGAGAAGAGGAGGAAGTAGGAGAAGAGGAGGAAGTATAAGAGGAGGAAGTAGGAGAAGGAAGTAGGAGAGGAAGAAGTAGGAGAAGGAAGTAGGAGAGGAGGAGGAAGTAAGAGGAGAGGAGGTAGAAGAGGAGGAAGTAGGAGAAGGAAGTAGGAGAGAAGGAAGTAAGAGAGAAGGAAGTGAGAGGAGGAAGTATAAGAGGAGGAAGTAGGAGAAGGAAGTAGGAGAGGAGGAGGAAGTAGGAGGAGAGGAGGTAGAAGAGGAGGAAGTAGGAGAGGAGGAAGTATAAGAGGAGGAAGTAGGAGAAGGAAGTAGGAGAGGAGGAGGAAGTAGGAGGAGAGGAGGTAGAAGAGGAGGAAGTAGGAGAGGAGGAAGTAGGAGAAGTAAGTAGGAGAGGAAGAAGTAGGAGAAGGAAGTAGGAGAAAAGGAGGAAGTATAAGAGGAGGAAGTAGGAGAAGGAAGTAGGAGAAAAGGAGGAAGTATAAGAGGAGGAAGTAGGAGAAGAGGAGGAAGTAGGAGAGGAAGCAGGAGAGAAGGAAGTAAGAGAGGAGGAAGTATAAGAGGAGGAAGTAGGAGAGGAGGAAGTAGAAGTTACAACACATCAGCACTCAGCTAACTCTCACACATAAAACACACAAAACGACATTTTTAACATTTTTTGAAAAACTAAGTTTTGTGTTTTTAAGCTGAGCAACAAACGTTTTAACAGAAGATGAAACAGCAAAACAGATTTCTCTAAATCTAAATATGTGTCAAATATCCAAAATGAAACCAAGTTCAGTTATCCATCAACATCCATTAAGTCTAAATAATATATATAGATACATATATGTATATAAATACATATAGAGAGGAGGAGACCAGGAAGTAGACCGTTCCAACATCAGCTAACTCTTCCTCATTAGTAACGTAGTTTTTTAGATTCATATTTGTTGAGAAACTTTAGTCCCCGTGTAGAGACCGCGGTGGACCCCCAGCGGTCAGATCCCTTGTATAAGACTAGTCCCCCTACCTTGACCCAGATATTCAGGACTCCAGCTCCTTTGGTACCTCTGGGACTCGAGCTGCTCCGAGCGTTCAGCACATTAGAGACCGGAACACTCCGGCCCCCGTCTCTCTAGACCGTCTACCGCCGCTGACGGGTCTGCTCTTCTGGTTCCTGGAGAGTGACGTCATAAGAACGGCTTCCTTTCAAAATAAAACTACCGCTCAGACGCCAAATACCAAAATAAAAGCCCCTAGTTCCACTCCAGTAGAATAGAGTATTTCAGCTGTCCACAGTCCCAGACAGACAGGGGACAGGGCACCATGTCCAGTCCCAGACAGACAGGGGACAGGGCACCGTGTCCACAGTCCCAGACAGACAGGGGACAGGGGCCATGTCCACAGTCCCAGACAGACAGGGGACAGGGCACCGTGTCCACAGTCCCAGACAGACAGGGGACAGGGCGCCGTGTCCACAGTCCCAGACAGACAGGGGACAGGGCACCGTGTCCAGAGTCCCAGACAGACAGGGGACAGAGGCCGTGTCCACAGTCCCAGACAGACAACAGTAGATATTTAGTTGAAGCTGACACAGAAAAAGTCATATTTAGAACATTATTTCATATTCATTTATTTTTAAAGAGCTATTATTTAGTTCCAGGTTGCTACATATTTTATTCTATAAGTTATTTTGTACCGTTGAGGCGTAATAAAGCATGTTCATTAACCTCTGAGACGCCGGTGTCTCGAGGCCGGCCAAGCGTCTTGTTTTGGAAATTATAATATGAAATATGACGACCCTCCCATTAATTATCACGTACTCATAAACTATCAGTAATGTTCGGTTCATTCATTCATTTACTAGAATAGATTTAGTTAGAATGGTTAAACTGCAGCTACGAAACACTCAAAGCACAAACTGGCAGATTTGCCAGGAAATACTAAGTTCTCACACACACACACACACACGCACACACACGCACACACACGCACACACACACGCACACACACACACACACACACACACACACACACACACACACACACACACACACACACACACACACACACACACACACACACACACACACACACACACAGGAAGTGGTGACTACTGGATCAATAACTCCTTGACAACCATGTGATTTCTAACAGATTTATTGGTTTTAAACGTAGAAAACAGTGAAAAAAGTTCAGACTCAAGATTTCAATTCAACTCAAAATCTGAACGTGATTTATCTGGAATCATAAATCAATCTTACATGCTATTAACCCTCATGTTGTCCTCGTGTTGTCCTCATTGATATAGGACAACATGAGGACAACATGAGGGTTAAAGTCAAATGTCTTTCTCAATTTCAACATGCAGTCAAAGTGAGGAAATGTAACTCAGAAAGATTTCGTTAAATTACATCTGATTATATTATATATATATATATATATATATATATATATATATATATATTCTACTACATCGATATAAAACACCACTTCAATGATTGTTTTGATATATAAACCTTGATATATTTCTGTATTTTACTACATAATAGAACTATGCATTGTTGTGATTTTACTGTATATTTTAATAATAAAGTGCATTTTGAAAGTCAGCGTTGAAATCAGACAGATTATCTTCCAGCTGCCAAATAAATCATCAACAATAATCAGTCTTCATATGTCTTCATATGTCTCAGTAAAGCTGTTCAGGACCAGGACTGTTCTGTAGGTGGAACATTTTATGCTGTAATATCTCATATTTATAATAACGCTGCCACTTGATTTTGAGAATCAGACTCTTAATTTGGCGGGTCAGAGCTGAGAACAGGAAGCAGTTCCTGCTCCTGACTCTGAACTCTCAAAGGCTTACTGGTTTTACTTTGGCAGCTACTTCCTGTGGTTCTCGCAGGTTTTTATTCATTGTATGAATATGTAGAAATATAATGCACGGGTCCACGTTAGAGTCCTGCACAGCTGCATCATGGGTAATATTCGGTCATAACTTCCAACAGATTAAAGGCACATTCAGTGATGCAGCGCGGCCGGGGAGATGCTACGTTAGCATCAGTTAGCCGTCATTTCAATAAGTCACATTGACCACAGTCCTCAGAAATCAGCCGCAGGTTAGAGCGCCAACACAGAGACAGAGGACGGAGACGGACGTTAGACACAGAGGACAGGGACGGAGGTTAGACACAGAGACAGAGGACGGGGACGGAGGTTAGAGACAGAGGACGGGGACGGCAGTTAGACACAGAGACAGAGGACGGGGATTAGAGACAGAGGATGGGGACGGGGGTTAGACACAGAGACAGAGGATGGGGACGGAGGTTAGAGACACAGGATGGGGACGGGGGTTAGACACAGAGACAGAGGACGGGGACGGTGGTTAGACACAGAGACAGAGGACGGGGGTTAGAGACAGGATGGGGACGGTGGTTAGAAACTAAAGTAACTAGTAACTAAAGTAGAAGTAGAAAGCATCATGAAAAGAAAAGGCTGGTTCATGAAATCATAGTCAACTGGAAGTCACACCCCCATTCATACCCCCTCAGAGGAGCTTGGGCCTCGCTGGATTGGCCCTCACCGAGGAAAAGGCCCGATGTGTGTGATGAGGTTGGGCTCACGCTGTGCGCCGTCTCCCGGGACCGTCTCGCCATCCGGTACAGGACCGTGTCCTTGGCGTTGCCCTTGGAGCAGACCGCTCCGTCCAGGTACTCCGCCACCCTTAGCGACGCGTTGCCGGGGAACAGCATGGCCGGCGTGCAGCACTCCGTCGCCGGGGAGACGGCGTACATCTGCGGGTGGATCCTCCGCGCCTCCAGGAGGTAGTGGCGCCCCAGCAGCTCGGCGGCCGCCATGACGTAGAGCGTGAAGAAGACGAGGCGTCCGGCCGACGGCGAGACGGAGCACGGGCTCCAGAGCGGCGCGGCGAGGAGCAGCGCCGTGGCCCCCACCAGACCCAGCCCCACCCACTCCAGGACGCGGTACGGCTCGGGGTTCCAGTAGCGCTGCAGCCTCTCGGGGTGGTACAGCTTGACGTAGAGCGTGTGCAGGGCGAAGCGGCGGGACAGCAGCTCCGTCACCACGGAGAAGAAGTCGGGCCGGGGCAGGGCGTCATCCTCCAGGACCACCACGTGTCGGGGGTGCACCAGCTCCCAGCCTTTACGCAGACAGAAGACGTAGTCTCGCTTCTCCCTCTCAAAGGTGTTGGCTCGGTCCCGGCGCCCCGCTGCAGCTCCTCCGGGGAACGCCGGACCACCCTGGTCAAATGGAGCATAAGGTTCATAAGGTTCATAAGGTTCTGTGGGAAATTATACTCAGATATTGTGGTTATTCTAAGAAATTACACTCAGGTATTGTACACATGTTTAAATGCTGTGAATGAACTTATGCATAGATAAATGAATGAGGCCTCGGTCAGATACTGAGTGAGAGGGAGGATGGGAGAAGCTTGTCCAGTTGGTGCGTAGATAAAGACAACATTCCTGTTCCGGGGGTAGAGTAATAAACCACATCTGGCAGGAAACCATATAGGAGAACAAAAGGCCAAGAGATTACACTGATACATTAACAGTGGAAAATAGCATCCCCCCACATGAGATACACACACACACACACACACACACACACACACACACACATATACACACACACCAACACACATACACACACACACACACACACATATACACACCCACCCACACACATATACACACCCACACACACACCTATACACACCCCCACACCCACACACACACACACACACATATTCTGTGAAGCTGAGATAACATGTCGCATTCACCAGGCCAATAGAAACATTGTTGCCATGACGATATGACCAGCCCAGTGTCGCTTTTAACCAATAAGGCTCCCTTAAGGAGGACCTTAAAAGGACTCGCGCATCTCTGTTTAAGCGCCTTTGATTTGGAAAACCTCTGAGCTAGTCACGTTTTCAATCAGGACCGTGCACGTATAACTGCCCGGAATGCATTGCTCTGTTTTTATTAATAAATCATTTTAATACATAATCAGGGCTAGAAGTGATTTCTTAGCTGATTGAGTCCCGACGTTTGGACCCTCCAAGTTGGATTCGCAACAGTTCATATGAACTAATGAATTAATATAATATAATATAATATAATATAATATAATAACCAAACCTGAAGTGGGCCTCCAGCAGCTTGGCGTCCTGGTTCTCCAGATGCCCGCTTTCCACGTCGCAGACCAGGACCTCGGCGCACCGCCGCGCCCCGCAGGATCCCAGGATGCTGCTCAGCTGCCGCGTCACCTGGAGCAGGTAGTGGAAGTCCCGGCCCTCACTCCGGCTGGACGTCACCACGGTAACCAGCAGCTCGGGGCGCTGGGCGACGTCGCGGAGTCTGGCCGCCGCCGCCGTGGCGCTCTGCCAGAAGAGCAGCGCCCCGCGGCCCCGGGCCAGGCTCTCCTGCAGCGCCTCCTCGCTCATGGAGTCCAGGTACGCGGAGCGCACGAAGAAGTACGAGTAGAGCATCCGGTGGCAGCACAGCGGCAGGACGACGCCGAACGTCACGGCGCACAGCGCCGCTGCCTGGACCGCAGGGTTGGACCACCGCAGGGACTGGCTGAGGAACGCTCGGCACCGAGGCATCGCTGCCGCAGCCAACTGTCAGCACCCAATGAGAGGAGAGGACAGGTGTGAGTCACGCATGTGTCACTTTGTACAAGTAGCTTATAAGATGCTAACGAGAGACTTCTGTAACGTCTGAAGTAGCCTCCGAGATGCTAACGAGAGACTTCTGTAACGTCTGAAGTAGCCTCCGAGATGCTAACGAGAGACTTCTGTAACGTCTGAAGTAGCCTCCGAGATGCTAACGAGAGACTTCTGTAGCGTCTGAAGTAGCCTCCGAGATGCTAACGAGAGACTTCTGTAACGTCTGAAGTAGCCTCCGAGATGCTAACGAGAGACTTCTGTAACGCCTGAAGTAGCCTCCGAGATGCTAACGAGAGACTTCTGTAGCGTCTGAAGTAGCCTCCGAGATGCTAACGAGAGACTTCTGTAACGTCTGAAGTAGCCTCCGAGATGCTAACGAGAGACTTCTGTAGCGTCTGAAGTAGCCTCCGAGATGCTAACGAGAGACTTCTGTAGCGTCTGAAGTAGCCTCCGAGATGCTAACGAGAGACTTCTGTAACGTCTGAAGTAGCCTCCGAGATGCTAACGAGAGACTTCTGTAGCGTCTGAAGTAGCCTCCGAGATGCTAACGAGAGACTTCTGTAACGTCTGAAGTAGCCTCCGAGATGCTAACGAGTTCTGTAATGTCAACACAGTAAAAATGGACCTACTTAACTAAGTTGGTTCACTGCTAGCTTAGCTACAAGTTAGCATCAAACACATCAAAGGCTGTCAGTTGAATGGTGTTCTGAGCTAACGTTAGCATCAGACAACCAATCTGAGCATGCGCGACTCACATCTGCACTCGACTCACATTGGGCAGAGTCACCAACAACAACATTCACCGGGGAATTCCCAGCATGCACTGGGTGGAGAACGGGCACGGGGTGGTTCAGTTTGGTCGTCTGTAGAAAGAGACAAGAGGACATTTTGTTCAGTTATTGTAGGAAACCATGGCAACCACAGCAACAGGATGCAGAGCAACATCAATAGTTGGTTAGTGGTTAGAAACTATTAGCACAGTTTGGTATTCTATTAATGGGTGTTGTACACACACACACACACACACACACACACACACACACACACACACACACACACACACACACACACACGCACACATAAGTTTAAGGCTTGCATAAGTATACACCCCCTATGTTAAAATACAGGGGCATAAGTATACACCCCCCTATGTTAAAATACAGGGGGCATAAGTATACACCCCCCTATGTTAAAATACAGGGGGCATAAGTATACACCCCCTATTTTAAAATACAGGGGCATAAGTATACACCCCCTATGTTAAAATACAGGGGCATAAGTATACACCCCCTATGTTAAAATACAGGGGGCATAAGTATACACCCCCCTATGTTAAAATACATACAGTAAATATGTCTATATTACTACATGTCTATTTGTTGAAGGGTTAGAGAGTTAACACGTGCTGAAGCCAGCTTCCTCGTGCATGTGAGTATCCTTGGTCAATAAAACGGGTTGTCTCTCCCTGGGGGTCAGGAGTGGGTTGGGGGTGAAACTGAATCTGAGGGACACATGCAGCATACAGATGATCTCCAGTCACTTTAATGCAGTGCGTGGTGTTGGAATAAAATATATTCATATCATGTGTGCTTATAACCATATTAACGTAGGGCATTATATTAATCATATGTGTTAAATTCATTAGATTTTCAGGTAAAGAGCTGCAGCATCACACAGTCTGCTGGTGTCAGTGTGATTATTGGGTTCATTTCTGAATAAGAAGCATGTAGTTTATAGTTCACTGAGACCTTATCAGAGGTTGTTTTGGTACAACGTGTCCAACCATAGCTCTGCCGAGTGTGTTGAGTCTGAAAAGCAGGGCCGGGGGTAAGGGACACGTCTTGTGTTTGGGTAAAGGGCTCTCCAGTAGCAGTCTGAGACCTGTTATCTATTGTGCAGGCCGATCGCTGCTAGACACGAATCTTACGGACATGTCACGTGGTAGCAACTGAACCCCCCCCCCAAGGACAAGAATCATGCAGGAAGGGCTAGAGGGGAGACAAACGTGGGAGACCTATGGATGCATATTCTCTGGAACTTTGTCTCTGGAATATATATTCTCCATATGAATAAACCTTCTTTATCTAACCTACGGACTTGAACCCTTCTTCCTGAAAGAATCTAGAAGGGCAGGATCAGCCCAACAGTGGCCTGTATGAACCTGCCCTATGGGACAACCGTGTCCAGGGAGACGGTTACAACATCTGCCCCCCCCCCTGCATTAACGCAACACTTCTTCCCTTAAACACACAAACAAAAACACACACACACACACACACACACACACACACACACACACACACACACACACACACACACACACACACACACACACACACACACACACACACACACACACACACACACACACACACACACACACACACACACACACACACACACACACACACACACACACACACACACATATTTATCTGCAAAGCGTGTTGTCTGCTGCCCACACGGTGCACGGTGCTCCTCCAACCCGGATCAGGTCTAACACCAGGACGGGCTCGGCTGTCCGCCCTGGACGGGCCGGGTTTCTCGGGTCGCTTCCGGGGTCCACAGACCTGGGAGAGATCTGAGATCCCCACCGCACCGAATCAACCCAAGCAACAACCGACAGGCTGACCGACGGGCTGACCGACGGGCTGACCGACGGGCTAACCGACAGGCTGGCGGGAAGTTATACCGAGAAATATAAGACTCACCTGGAGTCGGAGAGCCGCTGCTGCTGCTGTTCGACGCCCGCCGCCATGTCGTCGTGTACGGTAATAGAGCCGCAGCTCACACACCGTAATGCTGCGACTACAGGCGCAGCGACATGTGCCGCTCTTCTTCCCCTTCGGTCAACAAGAGACGCGTTTCCTCTGGTGACGCTCCTTTGCTGCGTTTTGACGTTAGTCGTCAGTATAATGTGTACTGCAGTACTGCAGGTTGTATATGTGTACTACAGTACTGGAGGCTGTATATGTGTACTACAGTACTGCAGGTTGTATATGTGAACTACAGTACTGCAGGTTATATATGTGTACTACAGTACTACAGGTTGTATATGTGTACTACAGTACTGGAGGCTGTATATGTGTACTAGTATGTTTGTGTGTCAACATCTGGACTGAAGTACAGTACTTGAGTACATGTACTTAGTTACATTCCAGCGCTGCTCTGCAGCCAGCAGGTGTGTCTCCGCTCCACTCGGCTACCCCGGCTGTTGGTGTGTCTCCGCCCGGCTGTTGGTGT